>PVJX010043351.1:0-13721 GCA_004027295.1 Dolichotis patagonum
TATCTCTATCTCTCTCTGTCTCTGTGTCTGTCTCTGTCTCTCAAACACATCAAGACAAGTTATTTAGAAGCAAGTTATACTACTAATGTACAACTGAAAGCAATAATTACATAGAGCTCAAGTAGGAGTTAACTAAATTAGAGTTTTTAAATTTGCTATCATTTATTGACTAGCTCCTCTGTGTCAGGCAAATTACACTCATTGTCTCATTTTATTCACCCAATAATGCCATGAGATAGGTCCTTATCACATCTTATAGGTAAAGACAGACTTTTCTAATTACCTTAAATTCCATAGGTAACAAGTAGCCACATCAGAGCTTAAAACTGGGTCTGGTTGATGCAAAATTCCACATTTTTAAGCACTGTGTACACAGGTTTAACCTAACATTTCTCCTATCTAACCCATTATCATACTTGTGGGCAAGTAAAGAGTGATTCTGCTTTCCTTAGATAAATGGGTGGTTTTTAAAATATTTTCCCATGCTAAACATGGCAGACATCCTCTCCAAAGTATAGTACAATTAGATCCAGAGCACCACAGAGCAGGGCAAAAATTGGAGCTCTTAAGACAGCATGTAAATTGTGTTTCTGTACATCTCACCATTACTTATCTTTCTTTTCAGTAAGCATATCATAGTGAAGAGAGATAAGCAAGATTTGCTTCTTATCAAAATGTGTTCTGAGCAGTTTGGTATTCTTTGGGCATAGTAAATAAATACCATGAGAAGTGAGTCTTATATCTTAGACTGCTGAAGCTCCATCTATTAACAAGGCTCTGTAGCTCTCATTATTAAAAATTCCCTATATAAGAAATTCTTCTTCTAAATCTGTGGTGGTGCATAAAAGGCTGCATGCTGCAGCTGCCATTTATTGTCATTGACAGCTCTAAAAGCTTCACCATCACTGCACTAGACTAAGCATTTCTAGGTAATAAAATATGTGAGACTTTTGGAGAAGACAAATCTCTCCTACAACTCTGTTAACTAAAACTTGCTGAAGTCTTTGGGTACATTTTCTCTTCTGTGTGTGATGTAATAGTATTCAAAAAAGCTGGCTGTTCAAATTTTCACTTTTAATTAGAAATCAAGCTGAAATAAGTGCTTTAGCATGTTAAATAATCTTTGCCTTCCATACACCCTAGGAGAAGTGGAGAGAAAAAGGGAGACTCCAAAACTAAAATAATAAATATCTGACAAACAAGCAAGTAACAACACAGTTACACTAAACCCAATCATCTCGAGAGAAGTGATTTTTTTTGCTTGTTTTTTCAATGCTTGCATTATAGGCCATAAAGATAGGAAATGAAGAAATGAACATTAATACAAAAGATGCGACAATGTACAAAGAGACAAATGTGCTTGTTGCACAGACTAGAATATTTTTCTGTTGATGAAATATTGCCTTTACAATTTATACATACCTTAAATACAGTAGACTTTCAAGAGCTCACAGAGATCAAAAGCAATATCATATTTGAATAATAATTACTGTATCAGTACAAAATGTCCCACATTCATATTTCATTCTGTTTCTCAAGAGAAAAAAAGCAACAAGAATAACAAAACAACATGCCTGCCACATCAACAAGCCAGAAGAACACTGCCCTAAGTCTACAGACTTGCCAGTGGCTTGCACAACAGTTTAGGAGGGAAAAAAAAAGCATTGTAGAAACCATCATTTATCATTCCTCTTTTCAGCCCATTTTAACCACTGACCTCATTTCCACCTACATACTCATGTAAAGTATTTTTAACTTAAAAGGTACAAAAGACATAACCAAACTATGTGTGCCATTGTGTATATTTAACTTCTCTGTTAAGGCTGTTGCCTTGCACTATTGGACTCCTGAGAATTTCCCAAGACCTGCCCTGCCACTAGCTCTGGATTGCATCATTTCATTAGCTCAATATTTTTTCCCTGATGCCTATATCAGAAAGAAATTTTTAAAACTATTATAATAGAAGAATTTATTTTGTTTATGCTTCAAAGAGCATCAAGAAGTTTAAGTGTGTAAGAGGGATGACTGTATTGCTAAGTTTTCATTGGACCATTTAACAGAATGGTTCACACTGTCAGTGTTTGAGTGGCTATACACATTTTATGCTTTGATTTTGTAACTTGAACAACTGTTTATAAGAGGACAATATGTAATTTATCAACTAGTGATTTCTTAGTGTTAATATCTTTTTTGTTTTGAAATTCTGTATTATTTTTACTCTTTTTTTTCTGTTTTGTCTTGTTTTTCCTTTTTTCTTTAAATAAATAAAAAAAGAAGCACAACCCAAAGAGAAAGAACATTACTTGTATGGTTCCACAGTTAAATGAAAGCATCATGAATTTTGAATTGAGAAAACATGATCCAAACATCATAGTTAATATTTATTGAGAGATCACAGGTAGCTGAATCTGAACTTTAGTCATTTTCAAGAATATTTGCAACTTCAGAAAGAAACAAGGACATCTTTTTGTTGAGGAAAAAGCACAAAAATGAAAACCATATGACCACACTTTTTAAAAAATTTTTATTTTAAAGGGGCTAAAATTAAATGCAACAAAACAGAACAGAACAGGACATAAGAAAGCATAAATTTCAAAGTTAGACAACCAGAGATCTTCACTATCTGTCATATTGTCTCGTTTTCTTCCAAATGGTTGTCCATGTTTTCATATGGGGAGCTCATACTAAATAACATAGCCAATCTTCTCACAAGATGTCCAGTTCACTGGCTTCCACTTGCCAAGCATGGGGTGGGGAGTGACATGGGATGGGGCACAGGACAACATGAGATGACTGATTCTCAACCCGCATGCTGGCAGAGTCACAGTCACCCTCTAGAGAGGGGAGGAGTTCCTTGTTCTCCCGGCACCCTGAGTCAACCGCATGGTGCAGGTCCTGAGGCACCAGAGTCTCTCTCCTTCTGGTGGATGAAAGTCTGCCACACTCACTGCCGCCCCCCAAAGAAGGGAGGAGCTCCTTGTTTTCCCAGCACTCTGAGTCAACTGCATGGTGCAGGTCCCGAGGTGCCAGGGTCTCTCTCCTGCCAGCCGCTGAAAGTCTGCCACACTCACCTGCTATTTCTTTCTGATGAACTGACCATTCCATTTCCAAAGTTCTGAAATGGCCAACAGACCACAGTAAGAATTCTCTTTAGGCTCCTGTTTGAAACCAGCAGCTACAAGCAATATGCTGGCCTTGCTTCAGGGCCATAACTCTTTTCCAGAATTGGATACACTCCATCTGAATCCCACTGATTTCTCTTTTCTAAACAGGGTTTACCTTACTGACTCAAAAAGTTATGGGGAGAATCAAGAGAGATTTTGTGTAATCTAGGTATTACACAAACATTAAATTATATGGAAGATATTACATTGTAAAACACACATTTTCTTGGATTTCAGTGAAACCAAGGTGAATACCAATAATGCAACTAATTATTTCACCTTATAAAATTTACAATCACAGGAGGAACAAAATAAATGTTTAAATAATGTTTTGGGGGTCTAAACAACATTCACTCACTCACTCAGAGTATCTTACCATTCATCTTATCTCTCAGGACACATGACTCTAACTCATCCCTCAAGAAGAGTATATACAAGCTCAACTCAACTTTTCAGTATTACTTTTTAATACCAGAAACTATATCAAACCCACTCATGTGAAAGAGCTAAAGTATGATGGCAAAAAGCATGTACCCACAAGTGTAGTGAGCACATGATGCCAGATCTTTCTCAGTTTTCTTTCTTCTGTTCTGACCCTTCCTGTGCATCTCACATATATGTGGCATAGTATGACATTATGTGGGAGAAAGGACTATTTCCCACCCACCTCCAAATTTCCTGAGTGGAAAGGGTAGGTATGTTAAACTGTGGAAATATGTTATACATATACATATACATATACATATACATATACATATATACATATATGTTGTGGTTAAATGCTACTTAAAGTATAATATTTAACAGCAAATATTTAATCAAAATAGATACATTTAACAGCTCAGGACATTATTAATTATTTTAATATAACTTACCCAACACTAACACTTTACACCAAGTCTAGATGGCTGAAATTTTGCTACTGTCTACATACAGCTTTTAATACATGTTAAAATGACAACACTTGCCTCACTGGTGGCATAGATTCTCTAGATATGGGTAAACATTTCACTGAGATTATCATTTCTTTGGTAACCAGGCCAATACACAAAAATGGTGGTAGACCTCTGTTTGTACAATAAGACATTATCATCAGTTGTATTTGATTAGTTCAGGGTACACATTTATTTCCAAATTCTTTTCCAGAAATTTTTATTTTTGAACTGAGGTACAAATTTCTCTGAGCCAAGTACCAATGTTATCCATTGTCTGAGGTCTCTGAGATTCCATAGGCTTTACTCTTCCTAAAGGCTGGTTATTTAATTCTTCCTTAAAATTTGTGAAATATTCTAGCAAACATACATTTAATTCCTTTTTAGCTTATGCTATTTAGAATTGATTTACCAATCAATAGAATCTTCATCTAGAAATTTTTCATTTCTTTTGCTTAATGCAGCAGAAGAATTCTAATGTGTTGCGCAAAATTCCCACTATCTGATGTATACAACTTCCCTTTGATGGGAAGCAGGTTTGATGAAATATTACTCCTATCATTAAATGATCAATCAACTGAAATTCAACTGTAATATAAGGAAATATTGTCTGAGAGAACTCCTAGAATGAACTGCATTCTTTCTTAAATTATGGAGCTGCAAAAGGCTTATGGAGGGAACCAAGTGACAAGGAACTGTGAGTGGTCTGTAAGACCTGAAAAGCTCTCTGGCTAAGAGCCAGGAAAAATATTAATAACTCAGTCATATGAAATACACATAATGTATTCTTCCATCAACCACTTAAGTTTGAAAGAAGATTCCGATCTGTAGAATGTAGCCAGCCAACACTTTGATGTTTTTTCTTCATGAGTTCTTGAAAAAACAAAACAAAGAACCCTAAAAACAAAAAAAAATGCTTATTGATTTCCAGATTCTTGACTCACAAAAACGGTGAGATTAATTTGTGTGATTTTTCAGCCACTGAATTTATGGGAATTTGTGGTACAGATAGCGAAAACTAATATGGTTAACTAGTATTTTGTCTGAGATTGTGTGTTATTTCCTATCTCTGCAATTATTTGAAAATTGTCATAGCTCTGAGTGGTCACACCCACTAGAACAATTTGATTGCTATATTATTCCCTTTTCTTCTGTCTCTTCCATCAGCATTTCTGCCCACACCTTGCTCAGCATTCTTGAGAATTTAATCTTTATTAGCAAGCCTAAGGAGAGACAACCTAATGTGATTCAGAACCTTGGACAGTGGTTTCCTATGCTGTTAATGGCATTTGTTCTCTGGGCACTACTCCTTCATGCCACAGATTGCTGGTGGTGGTAGCCAGCAGTCCGTACAGAGGAAATGATGCTCGCAGGTCACAGTACCCAAAATAAGGGACTCTGAACATTATATCATCCTCTCTGTAGAAAAGTCCTTGTAAGCATTCAGAAAAAATCATCATTTTCATGTAGGGCATACTCCTTAGCAAGCAATATTATATAGGACAGTTTTAAATTCTAGGCATTCAAATTGTTTCTTATGTTTCAGATTGCTAAATTCACTTTATCTAATCTTGCACTATAAGACTATTCAGGCTATATGTCCCCTAATGGCCACATACTAAAGGATTGCCTTCCAGCCCATGGAACTTTGGAAGGTAATTACATCACGAGGGCTCTAACTTCATCAGTGAATAAATTTATTGTTAATGTAATAATTTTTCACCATGACTGAGAGGTGGAAATATTCATATTCTCTGTCTCTGCTGTCTCTCTCTGTCAGACACACTCTCTCTCTCTCTCACTCTCTCCCTCTCTCCCTCTCTCTCCCTCTCTGCCTTTCCCTCTTTGCTGTCTGCACAAGGTGAGCAGTTTTGTTCTGTCATACTTTCCACCATTATGTTTTACCTCACCACAGACCCATAATAATGAAGTCATCCAAGCACAGTAACTTGAGCCAAATAGACCTTTTCTTCCTTAAATTGTTTTTGGTCAGAATACTTAGTCACAGTGATGAAAAACTAACATAATTACCTAATAATTTTCTATACGAAGGCTACAGTCCACCACTAATTTAGAGAAAGCAGTCCTTTTGTTCTTCTGCAATTTTCTCTGCACTGACCAAAATCAAATGACTAAAAATTATCCTCAAGAGAAAGCACTGCATGTAAACATGCAAGTAAATATAAAACATGAACAGTGACAGAGAGAAATATGAGCAAATTGCTAGTGTAGAACAAAGACAAAAGAAGAACTTTCCTGAGACAAGGATTTAGGTCAAAAGATAGTGCTAGAAAAATTGGAAAGTCATACAAACAGTAGAATAAAATATTAGATCTTTATACAAAGAATAACAAACAAAATAAAACCTGAAAATCACTTAAAGCACTTCAGAAGGGAAAAACTCAGAATTCAGTAAAAAAGCACATGTGCCAAAGACATTATCAATGCTAAGGGTCAAGACACATTGGTACTGAGTTTGCAGTCGGATGTTCCCAGGTCATTTTTTTATGATTTCTGCTCCGAAGAACAATTTAGAGTGATGTTTTATTTGCATGTGTGCTTCAGTTTACACTGATCCCATAGATATTAGCACAGGATTACAGAGAGAACCACACTGTCAAAGGAGGACCAACAAAGGTACAATGGAAGTTACTATATGAAGTGTGATTCAAGTATATAATAAATGTTTAAAGTTTTAAAATTTATGTCAGTTAATGACACATTGCCATTGATCCCCCTCAAAATATCCTCATTTAAAACACACATATGTCTCACTATTCTTGTCATTTTCTGAAGCAACTGAGAGACCTCTTCCATGAATATCTCTGTGAGGTGTAGTAAAAAATATAGTCAGTGCTGCTGACAAGTGCCATTTAGTGGGAAAGCAAGCTTGTAAAAATATAACACTGTATACTTATCTATTTCATTCACTGGAGATGACACTGCGTAACTTATGGCTCTTCTCCAAGTCAAAGTGATCCCCCACGGTACATATTTTTAATCCATTCAGGGCCTCAAGGTGGCGCAACAAAAGACACTCATGAAAGAGGACTTCTAGAGCTGCTTTATAAAGTGGCAACAAAATGGGACAAGTGTGTTTGAAGTAAGGGGGAATATTTTGTGGGGACTAATAACAATATGTCTTTTACTGTAACACATTTTTTAAGTTAAAAAACACCCATGATGTTTTAATCATGTCTCATACATAGGAAGTATGTGGGCACAAGTACATGGAAAAGAATGACAGCACTGAGTCCAAAATTAGCACAGTATTCAATAGAGAAGGTGGGAATACACACACAGAAGATGAAGACAGGGGCTCAATATGGAAATGAATTAAAGAGGAAAACATTGCCACATGCATGCTAATTTATAAGATAGAGAAGGAAGACAATAAAGAAAGAAGGGTAATATAATAACATATATTCAAAGAAGCTCAAAAAGAGAAACAAGAAAAGTCACCAGGCAGAGATAAAATTGTTGTCTACAATGCCATTTTAGTGGAGTCAAACTTCACTATTTGCCTCTGAGTTTGACAACACTGTCTACTCAGTTTTCGGTTTTATCCAGGTAACAAAAAACTGTTGTGCTTTCCTTCTGTTTCCGTCTATTCTACAACTTTTCTCTATTGCAAAGTTTCATCTATATTATTCTGTATCTAAAAGCATACTCATAATTAGCAACCTATTGTTCTCATTCCAAAATTTGATAAGAATGTCACAATTTCCTAATAAGGACATTGGAAATTATAGAAGAAAATAGTCAAAAGTGATTTCTGCTGCCTTCCAATAGACATATTCATTTTACTCTTTGATCAAACAACAAAGCTTATTAAGAAAGCCAAGAACTGGGCATGTTGTTCATTAAAACATGCTTAGAAACCAGTATTTTTTAATTTTAAATAGAAAAAAATGAAACAAAACTTGGAAACAAGATAATAGAAGAGTAATAATGGTTAGTACATTGAGAATCACAATGTTTAAATTAGTTACTCAGAGTACCAGATATAGGCATTTAATTGTCCAATCAATATTAGCATAAACATTTCTTTTGAACTAAGATGAACTAAGAGAAATTAGTAGCATCAATATCTTATCTTGTATATATATTTGACCTAAGAAAAATTAGTAGATTATTGTCTTATATATATAAATATACATTTTTTCTTTTCCCTACCTTCTTTTCTCCTTCCCCACATTCCAATTTTTCTCTTTTTGAAGTTTATTCCCATTTTACAATATTTATTGTATAATTTAGATTTTATTTACTCTTTCAGCTTCTCATGCTAAGGAAACAATATGATACTTTCATGCTAGTCTTTTTTAATTCACTTATGAGTGTGGCCTCAAATTGCATCCATTTATCTATGAAAGTCTCAAGTTTATCCTTCTTTATGGCTGAGTAGTACTCCATTGCATAAAAAGACCATATCCTTTTTATCCATTCTTTGGTTGATGGGCATTTGGTTTGTTTCCAAAATCTAGCTATTCAAATTGTGTTGCTAGAAACATGGGAACACATATATTGCTGAGACATGAGGTTTTTAATTCTTCTGAAGAGATCCAGAAGCAAAATAGCTGGGTTGCATGGGGCTTTCAATGCTAGCTTTTTGAGGAATCTTCACACTGACTTCCACAGTGGTTGCTCCACTCTAAATTTCCACCTACAGAACAAAAATGTTCATTTTTCCCATCAATCCTTCCAGCATTTGCTACTGGTTGATTTTTTTAATAATAGGCATTCTTTCTGGTGTGAGATGGAATCTCAGTGGTTTTAATTTGCATCTCTCAAATGAACAGTGATGATGAACTTTTTTTGTTAAAGTTATTTGCTGTTTGTATTTATGCAACTGAGAAGTATGCATTCATCTCAAAGTCCATTTTTGAATTGAATTTTTAATTTTAGGAGTTTTTTTTAGTTCTTTATATGTTCTCAATATTGTCTGAGGAATAGCTGGCAAACATATTTTTCCCACATTGTGGATTGTCTCTTCACTCTTTTGGTGGTTTCTCATGCTGTGTAAAATCTTTTTATGAGATGAGATACCAGTTGTTGATTCTTTGTGATACTTTCTGTTCAAATGGAGTTTTATTCATAAAGTCTTTGCCTATACTAATGTCTTGAAGAGTTTCATCTATTATATCTTCCACCAGATTTAATGTTTCTGGTTTGGTATTTACATATTTTATTCATTTTGAGTTGAGTTTAGTGCATGGTGAAATATTTGAATCCAATTTTAATCTTTAGCAGGTGGAAAATCAGTTTATTGACAATTTACTTATTAAAGCACTATTTAGTAAAGAGGATACCTTTCTTTCAGTGAATGTTTTTGGCATCTCTGTCAAAGAAAAGATGGCTGAGTTGTTAGTGCATCTTCTAATCTGTTCCATTAAACTTTAGATCTTGTTTTGTCAGAACCATGTTTTTTTTAGTCACAGTAGATTTGTAGTACAATTTCAAGTCAGGGATTGTGATGGCCCCTGCCTTCCCCTTGTTGCCCAGAATTGCCTTTGTTATTCTAGGCCTCTTCTGGTTACAAATAAACTTTAGGATTGCTTTCTCTAATTCTGTGAGATATGCTGTTGTAATTTTTATCAGAATTGTATTGTCTTTGTAACAGTTTTGAAACTATGATCATTTTGACTACTTTGTATATTCCTACTCAAAAGGAAAGGATACTATTTCAGTTTCTTATAACCTAATCAGTCTCCTTTTTCAGAGTACTTTAGTTTTCAATATAGAGGTCTTTTACATCTTTTGTTAGATTGACTTCTAGGTATTTCATTTTTTTGGATACTATTGTGAAAAGTGTTTTTTCCTAATTTCTCTCTCAGTGAGCTTGTTATTTGTGTACAGGAAGGCTATTGATTTTTGTATGTTGACCTTGTATCCAGGTATGCTACTAAGTATAATTTGTTTAGTAAATCTAGCAACTTTTTGGTGAAATTTTGGGGTATTCAATGTACAGTACCATGTCATTCACAAATAATGATAGTTTCCTTTCCTATCATTATTCTTTTTATTTATGGCCTTGTTTAATTGCTCTGGCTAAAGTTTCCAGGACTATGTTGAATAAGAGTGGAGACAGTGGACACCATTGTCTTGTTGCACATTTTACAGTGAAAGCTTTCAGTTTTTGTCCATTTAGTGTGATGTTGGCTGTTGGTTTATCACAGATGGCCTTATATCACATTGAAATAAAGACCATTTATTCCAATTTTCTGTAGGTTTTTTTTTTATCATGAATGGGTGCTGGACTTTGTCAAAAAGCTTTTTTTTTTTTTGCATCTATTGAGATCATATGAATTTTGTCCTTGGCTCTGTAAATGTGATGTATTACATTTATGGATTCACATGTGTTTGACCATCCCTGGGTCACTGGGGTGAATCTGTCCATTACTTCTGCAATTTCCATCTTATTAGAATACAAGTTCTCAAGGGAGATGGGAAGATGGTGGAACAATAAGCAGCAAAGTAGAAAGCCTCTCTGAGAGAAACAGCCAAGATGTTGGAGTATAGCATTCTGGAGAAGACCAGAAGGAAGGAGACTGAAGACCCAAGAAGAAACTAAAGTGGAAAAGAAAGAAAGAAAGAGAAAGAAGAAAGAAGAAAGAAAGAAAGAAAGAAAGAAAGAAAGAAAGAAAGAAAGAAGAAAGAGAAAGAAAAAAAAGAAAGAAAGAAGAAAGAAAGAAAGAAAACAGAAGAAAAACTTGGACAGAAGGCAGTAGCCAGATGTGCTCTCACCAGAGCCAGTCCCTCTGTGTTGGAGCACCACTGGAATCCAAGATGCATGGTCACGGTGAAGTTGGGGGTTGGAAAGCCCAAAGGGCTCAACAGCAGGACGCAAACACCAAAGGGAGTGGCATACCAGAGAATTGCACTGATTTGTGGTGAGTATGGGGGACTGAGTCTTCCAGCAGGAGTAGGCAATTGGCCAGGCACCATTTTGGGAGTCAGGCAGGATAAGCCTGGAACCAGAACTTCAGCTGGATTCATTCAGCCACTCCTAGCACAGAGCAGATTGGTGAGAATTGCTTGGACTGAGTCCCACCCCTGTGCGTGATTCAATAGCCAAGGCCAAGGTTTCCCTAAAGCTATCCCTAACCGGCTCTGACTGTGCAGCACACACTAACATGGTGAAGACTCCTAGTGGTTAACCAGCTCAGAAAGGAGGGATCAGCCTGCCCCACCCCTGCTTATACTCCAGTAGTCACTAGCAAATTGGGGAGAGCAGCAGTCCCTAGCAAGCATGCTTCAGAGTAATAATAACCAATACAGGAAATGCCAGGGACCCCACTACCAATTTATCTGGAAGAAACCAGGAACATGACAATGGAAGAAACAAAAGGCAGTCTCCAGCCTTCAACCCAAGCAGTACTGGTGCAGGAAAGGTAAACACAGACAAGATCATGAATTGCATTCCTGCAGTTTCTGAAGCAACAGCATCTGACATAAAGAAACAACTTCATGAAATTATAAAAGAACAAAACAGAAATATTAATACAAGTAAAGGAAGATATAAGAAAAATAATAAAAGGAATGCTAAGCACCTCTCAAGAAGACACAGATGGAAGAATAGAGGAGCATACAAAAAGGAGGAAAACCTTTGATGAATAATATAAAAAACTTTAGAATACCATGATTCAAGGAGATTACCAGGAAATTAAAAACTCCATTGAAAGCTGGCAAAACTGCTTGAAACTCAAGATAGACTATCAAACCTTGAAGATAGGTTTGCAACTTGTGATCACAAAAGGAAAGATGTCTTAAAAATAACAAGGAACCAAGAAATAACAATACAAAGGCTAGAGGATGACAAGAGGATCTATAATTTAAGAATAAAAAATGTGAGTGAAGAAGATGGGGTAAACACAAATGAAATACAAAGGCTATTTACAGAAATGATTAAAGAAAACTTTCCACACATAGGAAAAAGAAATGATGTGAGGCATACAGAACTCAAGCTAGCTATAACCAAAATTGATCTACACTTAGACTTATAATAATCAAGATACCAGAAATTCAACACAAGAGCAGAATATTAAAAGCTGTCAGAGAAAAGAAACAGATCATCTATAAAGGAAAACCCATCAGAATCATGACAGACTTCTCAACACAAACCATCAGGTCAAGAAGAGCTTGGAACAAAGTATTCCAAGACCTGAAAGAAAATAACTTCTAACCCAGATTGATGTACCCTGCAAAACTATCTCTCAAAATTAAGGGAGAAATAAGATGCTTTTATGACAAAGAGGAACTGGGGGAGTCCATGACCACAAATCCAACCCTACAAAAAATGCTGAAGGACATTCTAGAGAGAAAGACAAAAAAGACCATGGTTTCAGGAAGAGCAGTAAAGGGTGCTCACAGAATGGGAGAGACACTGGAATGAAGGGGAAAAGTAGACAACTAATGACAGAAAAATAGCATGGCAGAGAAGGTAGGTTATAATTGCTAACATGGATGGTCTTGATACACTAATAAACAGAAACAAAGGAAGAGTGGATCAGGTGATAGGGTTCATCAAGATGCTCTATATAAGAAATATAATGGCCCTGAAGCAAGGCCAGCAGATTGCTTGTAGCTTCTGGTTTCAAACAGGAGCCTAAAGAGAATTCTTTCTGTGGTCTGATGGCCATTTCAGAACTTTGGAAATGTAATGGTCAATTCATCATAAAGAAATAGCAAGTGACTATGGCAGACTTTGGGGGGTCTGCAGGGAAGAGACTCTGGTGCCTTGAGACCTGCACTGTGCAGTTGACTTGGGGTTCTGGGAGAACGAGGAGCTCATCGCTCTCTGGGGGGCGGCTGAGAGTGTGGCAGACTTTTGGTGGCCCAAAGGAGAGAGACCCTGGTGCATCGGGACCTGCATGGTGTGGTTGATTCAAGGTGCCAAGAGAACAAGGAGCTCCTCCCCTCTCTGCAGGTTGGCTGAGAGTGTGGAAGACTTTCAGCAGCCTGAAGGAGAGAGACCCTGGTGCATCGGGACCTGCACCATGTGGTTGACTCGGGGTGCCGGGAGAACAAGGAACTCCTCCCCTTTCTGGGGGGTGGCTGAGAGTGTGGCAGATTTTCCATGGCCCAAAGGAGAGAGACTCTAGCGCATCAGGACCTGCACTGTGCCATTGACTGGGTGTGCCGGGAGAACAAGGAACTCCTCCCCTCTCTGGGGGCCACTGTGATCCTGCCGACATGTGGGCTGAGAATCAGACATCTCATGTCTTCCTGTCTCCCACCCTGTGTCCCATTCCCCCTCCCCCCTGCTTAGCAAGTGGGAGCCAGTGAACTACACATCTTGTGAAAAGATTGGCTATGGGCCCTTCACCCCCAGGAAGTCTCCCAGAAAGCAGCATCTTGGCCTGTCTCTTTGGGACCTGAAACTCTCGGACCCATAGAGTGGCCTGGGCTGTTTGGATTGAAAGTCTGCGCAGACCTGCATCTCGGTGCAACTGTTTGGGACTGGTAGGCCCATCCTTCATCCACAGGGAACTGCCTGGAGAATGGCATCTGGGCCAGGTCTGTTTGGGCCAGTAGCCCCGCCCTTCATCCCCAGGAAGTCTCCCAGAAAGCAGCATCACGGCCTGTCTCTTTGGGACCCGAAACTCTCAGAGCCGCAGAGTGGCCA
>PVJX010043352.1:0-13725 GCA_004027295.1 Dolichotis patagonum
GAAATGGATTGCTGTTTGCTGGAACAAAGCTGACTGCCCCAAAGATTTGTTTGGGTTTGGGGGCCTGGGGCTGGCCCCGATTGCCGTTTCCCTGTAATGGGGGCAATTCTTTACCATCAGCATCTTTTTTAGATCTGCATTTATTGCCCAGTGATAACCTCTTTTACATATGGGGCATAATCCTGGTGACTTGGGTTTTACAGTGGCATTGGAGTTCTTTTTGCAATCTTTGGCAAAGTGACCAGTTTCTCCACAATTAAAACATTTTTTATCATTTTTTTGAGATAAGAACTGTTTAACTGTATATCCCTGTAGGGCAGCAGCCATAGCAAGGCCTTGTTGATAAGCCATCCCAATGTCAGAACAGAGGCGAATGTACCCCGATAAATCTGTCTTTTTTCTATGAGGCCTGATAGCAGCCTGGCAGGTGGCATTAGCATTTTCATAGGCTAGTTGTTTGACAAAATCAGAGCTTGCATCAGCATTGCCAAATAATCTGCCAGCTGCCATGATCAGGTGATGAACAAAATCTGTGAAAGGCTCGTCTGGCCCTTGTTTAATATTTGTAAGAGAAGAGCTCATATCTCCCTTAAGGGGAGCTTTTTCCATGCCCAAGTGGCTGCTGTTTGAATTTGAGCATAAACCCCTGACTCGAGTCGCATTTGTCTTTTTTTTGAGGCATAAATGCCTTCTCCCACTAACATATCAAAGTCCCATTTGCCTCCAGCCTGAACATTACGATTGGCTATTTCTTTACAATTTTTTATAAACTCTGATCTATTAAGTTCCAGTAAGCAAAGGCGGTTACCGGTACTTTTTTGGGCCTGAAGACCCTATAATAGTCTTGGAGGGTGTCATCCACCCTTTTTCATCTTTTTGAATCAATAGTTTATTTATTGGGAAACCAAGGACAAACCTCTTTAATATAGTCAAAATAATGACACAACTGTTTTATCTTTACCCTTACTCCTCGTGTCTTTAAGGCTCTTTGTAAACCATCAATAAACATTTCATGCTCACTCATTGCTTGTCCCATAATCGCCGTTCACTCACCGAAGCGCAGAAAACACAGCAGGTTACCGCGTTGTCTCGATCCTCTTTATTATCTTGGCTGGCCTAACGAACAGCATCCCTCACTGAGTCCTCCCACCCCATTCTCGGAATCCACATTGGGCACCACTTGTCCCAACCCGCGGGTAAGTCAACGAAGACCCTAGAGGGGGAGTGGAGATGAGATAGGACAAGAGACACGAGAAATAGAGACAAGACAGGATTCTGATCAAGTATCGTTTATCTGGGGATAGCTCAGTGTATTTAAAGGGAGTGGGGAAATAAGGAGATCAGGTCATGTGACATAGTCGGGTAGCTAAGCAACCATGGGTGGTACTAACCCTTTGGTGGGAGTATCTAGGCAACAGTTGGGCGGGCTCAACTTTCTGGCAGGAGTAACTATGGGCAATGGTGGGAGGAAGTGGGGAAACAAAAACCTGTCTGGGGAAACAGAAACTTATCTTTACGAAAGCAGGAGTTTCACTAATACTCGTAGGGTGGCGGGTTATTGCAAAATGGATCCTTATGAAAATGGAGGACAGTTACAGGTCCTCAACACAAAACTGTGTAGAACATAAAGCATCATACAACACTAACACATTACAAATTAGCAGGACCAATGTGGTCCTGGCTACTACATGCATTTTTTAGGTTGTCACCTTCTTTGTCCTTGGGGAAGCTCTTGTCTTTTCCTACAGTGAACTTTAACATCACTACCACTTAGCCTCCTCTTCTAAGTTGGGTTTCTTGTTGTTTTCTTTTTTAATGCCACTAAATTGTCATTTCTGGATTTCACCTTAGCTCCACAACAACTTTTTCCACTTATGGACATGAATAAACTATTTCATGCACCAAACCTTGAGTATTTAGAGTGTCTGTCTGTGGAACACATGCATACAGGATGGTATTTGTATGCCTGTATTCATTTCACTCGGGTATGGAACAAAACATGGCACATCATACGCTGTTACTGGAAAGTGCTGATGAATGTATGCAAACTAACCTGGAGCTGCTGACTGTGGCTGAATCCTGTGAGCACAGCGTGGCAAGGGCATGGCCATGGTCCTGGAGGGGGGGGATGAGCCACAGTGCACATGTGTCTTGGGGCCTCATGACACTGAAGCTGAGGCTGAGAGGGGAAGGGAGCAAGACAGTGTGATGCCTGACCATGCTGTTACTTTCACAGCTCTGTCTGAAGGTTTGTCAGCCTGCACTCTCAGCAGAGAAGCTCATGTGGCCAGCACCTTCACATTAGCTGTGAGACTTCCAGAATCAGGGGACAACAGGAGTGACTGCAGAACCACAGAGCATCCATGTCCAAGTGAAGGAAGGAGGACTGGGCCAATCCCAATTCTTCATACCACTGAGGAAGGGGCCTCCTTCACCCCATACCGTCCTCCAGTTACACCTGGGATGACAGTTACTTTCAGAGGATCTCAGGCTCTGAAGAAACCCATGGCCTCCATGAGAAAAGTAGGGTTTGAGAAAAAATAGAGAAGAAACAATTCAAATTCTAGGCTAAAATTTAGGGTGTGGTGGGTTCATATTTTTACCACATACCCTGTTCCAAGGTTCCACACCATGTTGATCTAAGCCAGATCCCTTCCTACTCCAAAGCCCCTCTCTCTATCATCATGTGCTGACTATATACATAGTTATGGTTTTTCCACTCTCACTCACACTGCGATCTGTTTTCTTTCCCTAGAGTCACAGCTATGTTTCTATGGAGGCAGAACAGTGCAAGACTCACCTTTCTGTAAGGTCAACAGAAGTGAGTGGTCCTATTAGTCTTCTGGTATATAAGGTCAGCATGGTAGACATCTGGAAATGATGTTTTCTGCAAAAGTCACCCGCACTGCTGATGGCCACCAAAGTGCTCTCTGTACATCAACACAGTCCCTTCTCCTCCATTGCATCCTGCCTGCTTCACTTGCTCTGTGGCATCTTGACCCTAACAGAGAATAAAGGTCCAGCCTCAAATTATTCAGGCTGTGTAGTTCATGTCTGAATGGTTTTTCTTAATGTTGTTACTACAAATATAAACACTGCTTTAACATGATCCCAGTGGCATAGACCAGCAGTGGTACATGCATGACGGTCCCATGCATTAGCTTTATGATCAGGGAAGAAGAGGTACTGACATGCATGGGAGAGTCATGCCCATACCACCAGTGTCAAGCTGCACAGCAGGGACACATGCATTATGGTCCTGTCATGTAGGGCTTACATTTTCCACCCAATTTTATTTCAAATTTGAGGATAAAACAAGAATTAAAGTTTTTGGAAAATGGCTGCTATGTAACTTGCCTTCATGTGGGGAGAGAACAGTGAAGTTGAAAAGCTTTTCTTATCAGACAGAGCCAAGGACATCAGGATAGCGTGGCAAGGATGAACCTGTCAGTCTTACTGACCTCGCTCCTCATTTCTCCAGCGAAGGGAACACAGTCAGGAGACACTGAGTCGGCCATCTCCACCCTCAGACCCATGCAGGGGGAATGGCCTGCAGCCAACCTGGAGCCCAGGAGGTGCTGACACCCTGAGAAGTGGCAGTCACTACCTTCAGACAGGTGCTGCAGCTGCTGGGAACAAGATGGAGAATGAACACAAATGTAGATGCAACCGACCCAGCAGTGGCTTCCTTGTCCCAGTGCTTCTCATCCCTTGCTGTTTTCCCTGTCTCAGAGCTCAGGGGATGTTGGGGTGACAGCTTCTGTGCCTCTGGACACACAGTTCCCAGCTCAGGCCTGAGCATCTAGGACAAGAACAGCACTCACTCACTGGCTGTGATGCTCCCATCATCACAAGGACATTTCTACCCACATACCCTGTGACAGGCAGTTTCCTTCTACAGGAAGAAACCATCTCCTCCTGAGTGAGCAGCCTCCAACACACCCCTGCCTGGTGATGTCCACCTGTGAGCTTTGCTAAAAGCAGTCTCGTCTGCCAGGTCTCCTTGTCATGAAGCACAGCACCTGTGTCCTGGTCACCAGATTCCATGCTGCCACCCATTCACAGTGCAGGGACAATGCCGTGCAGTGTTCAAACTGCTGCTGTTCTCCCTCTCACAGCTTTGGCTTCTTAGGAACTTGATCCAATATCTAAGCTTCCAAGATTTAACACAAGGTAACAGCAATTATGAAGTACGTGAGAAATGCTGTGTACATTCACCTGCTGCAAGTGGAGAAGGACAGGAGGAGTCTCACTGGTTCAGAAGCAAGAGTCACCTACCCTGCACCTCCCTAAATTAAGAGCAGAACTGCTGAAAGTGTAGTTTCCACCTTCTGCCACCAAGTGATCCCTCTATGTGCGAACTCACCTGCTAGGCTTCTGCAGAGAGGGCAGCTCCAACTCCTAATCCATGGAAACAGGATTAGGGCACCATGGTTGTCCCTTCCCACTATTGGAGTTGTGCTTCCAGTTGACATGCAGGGGTGTCTCCAGGAGTCCACGCAGGTGAGCTCCTGGGCCAGGTGCACAAATCCACTGTGGAATCCTTTTCCCTCCTAACCACACTGCTTGGCTCAGGCTGTTCCTGGAAGACTGGAGGACATGAGCCATCCTCAGTTTCTGCTCAAGTTTCTCATCCAACTTTTCCTCTGAATTTTTGGTTTCCATCTAATCTACCTTGACTGTTTCCATTCTGGGGAAGTTTCCTCTTGTTCCAAATTTCTTCCATCTGGTCCTTCACTTCTGCTTTCTCAGGATGTGCCCTCAACTTGGCTCCTGCAAAAGATACAGTTCTTTGTCTTGTTTTTAGCCACTGAGTAACCACAGCCCCTGAAGAATGCTAAGATACTTTGCCTAAACACTCCCTCCACCAGTGAAGCCTCCCTAACCTTTCACCATAATGGAGCCCCCAGCCCACTACTGTCTTCTTCCCGCAGCTTTTCACATGCTAGACTTACTACACTTACCCACAGACATTTCATTCATGACAGAGTCAGAGACCACAATACTGATGGAGGATCACAGAGATCACTATAGGGACAGAAACAAAAAACAACTCCATGCCTCTTAGCTTTTTATCAAATATGTCCTTTATCCAGACATGGTGGCGCATACCTATCATTTCAACACTCGGCAGTCTGAAGAAGGAGGATCTCTCAAAGTTCAATGCCACCCTGGATTACATAGTATGTTGAAGACATACCTGAATAGTATCAAGATTCTGCTGCACAGAGAAATAAAAGCATGGTTTACGTACTCCTGAGAATATACAAAGGATCCCTGAGCGTGGTTGAAAGTGACCTCAGTGAACGGAGGGCTGGATCTTAGCAGGTGAGTGAAGGCTCAACATTAAAAGCAGTAAGCTGTCTGCCATTTTACCTATGCATTCCAGGCCATTTTGAAGAAAATTCCAGGATATTCTGTTTCTGCGTGTGTGTCGATGAGTGTGCACCCACACGCACTAGCAAGCTATCCTAAAATTTAAATGGAAATGCAAATGGTGGACAGTGCCCAGTGAGCGGGAGCAGAGGAGGCACTGGGAAGACTTAGCCTTGCAGCTGAGGAGGCCTCACAAGCACACATACAAGAGGTTGTGTGGGCAAGAAGGGGGCCATGTCACCACAGGTAAAACTGTGAGGATATCCCCAGTCACCAGCAAAGTAGTTTCGTGGTACATTAGCACATCCACAGTGCATAACAAAAGCCAGCAGGAGCAGAGAACACAGATCAGAACCCCACAAGCCTGTCATGGCCTATGGACCTTGGAAACTCTCCTGTATCGGGTACCTCCTGCACTCACTGGGACAAACACCTCTGCTCTCAATCCATCCCCAGTTGTGCCCACTCAATCTGCAGGCTCCCCTGGGTCACCACTGTTCTAGCAGGATTTTGCCCAGTCAATAGGAAGCTGCTATTTGAAAAGCAAAGCCAGGACAGAGATGGAGCTCAGTGCCACAGCACCTGCTTGGCAAGAGCAAGGCCTGGTACCAAAACACAGGAAAAACCCAAAAGCAAAGCCAGATGAGTGACTGCCTGTCATCTGTAAGAAATGACTCCTGACCTGTGGACCTGCAGCTGCCCTGTGCACTTTGCTCCAGGGGTGCTCGGGAAGCAGATGGTGGGTCTGCATTTGGTGGCTCTTACTTCTGGCCCCAGACTTGGGCAGTGTGATATGGGCACCACTTCCACCTTTGGCAAAGGACTAGAGAACAAAGGGAGTCAGGTGGGACCCAGAGTCAGGCCAAGCCCTGCAGCCAGTACCAATCTTTAGACATGACAACACACGGAGCCTGGCACCTCGTACTAATCTTCTGGCACCCAGTCAAGTGAGACTGCCTGGATCAGCTGTGTAATGACACAGGATGATGGAAGCAAGGCCTTTGGAGCCACCAGCCTCTGGTTCTCAAGGCCACCCATGCTGAGTGCAGGACATAATCTCTCCTTTTTCAAAGTACACTTTGTCCCTGAGTGCTTCTTTAGAGCTTCTTCTCCTCTGACTTCTGCCCTAAAATAAATGGTAATCTTTCACATCCACTTTGTCCTGAGTCATTGATTGGGAAAATAAGAGTCTGGAAAGCAGTGCTGCTCCAGACCCACAGGGTAATATCCTGGCTGCCTGGCTTGCCATGGACACAGAAAGCTCTCAGGCAGCACTGGCCACTCTCCCTCTCCTGACACCCACTGCTGGTCTCTGATTCAACTCTTCATGGGAGTCTGTGGGTTCTCTGCAAGAAATAAACTATGAAGGTTTCTATCTATCATACTAAGCCCAACACTGATATTCTGTGTAGTTGACTACTTGTACCTCTTTTCAGGCTGGGCAATATCCTGCCAACTACTGTTCTCCAAAGATATTCTATGATCACTATGCCCAGAGGTCTATAACATATTTGGCTGACCGAGGCAGAGATGGTGAAGGTGCCAGGACTTGGCTTGGCTTGGCTTGGCTTCTGGCCTTGGACATGTCTGCCATTCATATCTGAAAAGCAGGGCCTTTCCGGACCCCAGGTGCTGACTCCCAGGAAGCAGCAGACTGTATCTTTCTGTCAAGCGCAGGATTGCCTACCTGGCAAAGGTACAAGACTCTGCTAAGCACAGCCCTAGGCCACCAAATGCTGTTCCCTGCCAGTGAGTGGGAGCCAAGGCCAAACTTGGGTTTGGTAGGGCTGGGTAAGACTAACTTTGACATCTGGCCCTAGTGGAGAAGGTCCCGCTTAGCTGCCCAGCACAGCTCATCATGACATTGCAGGCTCCTGACAGTCAGCAGAGCTTAGCTATCCAAGAAGCCATGTGCATTCTGGCAGAGACACTGTGTGCCTGGGCACACAGCCCTTCTGAGTGACTGGTTGGCAACCAGACTCAGAGGCTGTGCCAGGAAGCAGTCAGTGGGCCAGGGTGAACTCACGAAGCCCAGTGGCACTGGTTGCTATGCACATGGCAGCTAGTGGGGAGCAACTTAGGTTTTAGTCGCAACACCTCAGGGGCTGTGCAGGCCAGCCAATGGGGCAGTGAGAACCAAGAGTCTCATGAAAACGAGTCATAGCCATCATAGGTGGCAGAGGGGAAGGGGAGCAGGGCAGGGCAGGAGGACACCCCCAGGATGTCCATGTCCTGGTGCCCACAGGAACCCCATGACTATGACCTTAGAGTGCCAAGGGGACATGGCAGGAGTGGCTAGGCAAATCTTGAGACAGAGATGATCCTGAGTGTCAAAGTGTCATTACAAGGGCAGGAGTTCAGAAAGCAAGTAAGACACTGTGCTGCTGGCCTAGGGCATGATGGGAAGGGCCACCAAACAAAGGAAGTATGGGATCCTAGAGCTGCTGAAAGAGGAGAAACAAGGGACTGGCCTGAGAACCCAATCAGAAATCCAACCTCTAGACTATAGGAGAATCACCATGTTTTGTGAGGTTGATCTCTAGTGAGACTGACATATGGTCACTGTGGTGGATGGAGAAAGACCCACATAGTGAGAAGCCATGGGCAGGTCCAGGTGAGCCCTGACTTCATGACAGACCCAAGACGCACAAGTGGTGGAGAGTGAAGAAGAGGCCCGTGTGTTTTAGCATCATGGAGGAGAAACAGTGCATGGTAGACAGAAGGTAGCAAAGCAACAAAGGACTTTAGAGTATCTTTGTAGCCTTTATTTTACCCAGGATACTTAGGGCAGGTAGCACTCATATCCTTAATCCTAGCACCCTTCAGCCTAGCGTGCATCAGCAGTCAATCCTAGCAACAGGCACTCTAGATCCAGCCACCTCTGAAGAAGCCTCACCTATGATCCCTTGAGGCTTTGGGGGGACAACCAGACACAAGCCACAACAGATACCATCTTGGGTAAAGACAGTGCTTCCAGTCTGACAAGACTAGCTGGTTCACCAACCAGTGGGCTCAGTTTGACATCAGGGAGGCAGGGAGGGGCACCTGGGTTCAGTGGAAGCAGTGGAGACTAGAGGGATGGCCTAGCAAGGAAGGACAGGGCCCAAGTCAAGGTGCACACAGGGGCTGGTGTCAGGGGCCTTAGTGCAGTGCACATGTGTGTGTCAGTCCTGTCTAGCGGCCTGGTGGCAGGACAGGAGGTAGAAGGCACATTCTTAGTGAAGGTCCATTCCTCTTCCTCCCATGTCTCCCACTTCAGTGGGCTCCTGTGCTGGGGAGCTGGGCTGAGCAGAGCCCTGGCAGCTGCTCTAAGGAAGGCAGGCTGGGTGCCAGGGTACATGGAGGTGGGCACTGGCATGCTCCACAGCACAGGTCAGGCTCCACGTCCCTGGGGGCACAGGCCTGTCTTCACTGAGTCCTGCAGCCCCTGGGCCCTAGGAGGGCCCTTCTCAAGTTCAGTGTGGAGACATTAAGCAGGGGTGTAAGGGTGCTGCCCCAGGAAGGTCTGGGGTCAGGACCTCCTCCAGCTGTGGGACCCGGACCCCACTCAGCCCTCCTGGTCTGACTCACCACACACAGACAAGTGTCCCACGGAGAGCTCAAGGCATCAGGCTCTGCACCGCCATACCTCTGGGGCCCAGGGTCGTAGGCTGCTTCTGAGTCACCTGGATCATCTTCTCAGATCTGGCCTCTTGTGAGCACCCTTACAACCAGGGGAGTTGAGCAGGGACCCGGTGTGGGGACAGGGAGGTCCCAGGTGTCCGCCCAACTGGCCCACTCTCTCTGTACAGAGTTGTTAGTAGCAACCTGTAGGCCTGGGTAAGGTCGTGGCCTTCCATTCCTACAGACTGTGCACTTCATCTAAGGCGCTGCTGCGGATGTGTGATTCAGATGTGTGATTGGTCACATTTTATTCAGATTTGTGTGACGGACGACTGGTCCAAATACAATCCGGGAAATACAGTTGTCCCAATTGTTCTAGAACATGCAAAGCTTCTGTATGGTGGCTACTGATTGGTCCAAATTCAGTTCCCCTGCTGGAATGGAATTCAAGCCCACTGTGGTCAGGGTAAACCTCTTCCTGGTCAGGGCGGGGCCTGCGAGACACCTCAGCGGGCAAGGGGGCCTTGATGGACAACTGTGTCTTCTCGGAAAACAGTGGAAAGAAACGGTAAACGTTCAAAAGGGCTGGCTGTTGCTTATCAGGCTTGGGGAGGTCGGAATGTTAGTGTTGGACCCAGTCCCTCCCTCCCTGCGCTGGAGACTGGACAGTTGGCTGCTCCTCCGTGCGAGCCCAGCCCACGAGGACGCCAGCCGTGGGGTGCGGGCTGCTCTCCGCGTGGGTCCCTTCACGGCTTCGTCCACGCACACAGGCCCGGGAACACGGTCTGCACCGGGGCCTCCCGCGTCGGCTCCCGGCTCCCGGCTGCCGGCTCCCGGCTGCCGGCTCCCAGCTGCAGCTTTAAACTGCGGCTGAGGAAGAGACCGAGCGGCTGCGGGGAAGGGCGGAGCAGGCGTGGCCCCTTCCGGTGCCCGGGTTTTGGGCAGCAGCTCCCTCCCCCGGGCCACTCCGGGCCAAGTGGATACCCCGCGCTGCCCCAGCCCCGCGCCAGCCCAGCCCTGTGCCCCTCGCTGCGGTCCGTGCTTCTCAGCCCCGCCCTTCGCGCCCGTGCGGCCCTCAGGACCCCCAGGGGCGCCGCCTGCCGGGGGAAGCGCGGGCGCCTCGCTCGCCACCCAGCGCGCCGCCGCTTCCCCCGCTTGACCCCGGGTGCTGTCATGGGATGGAGCGAGGCAGCTCTGGCCGACCCAGCCTGGCCTGGACCTGGGCAGCGTGGACCCGCGGCCGGCACCGGACAGACCTAGAGCTGTGCTGGCGCAAAAATAAAGGCCGCGGGGACCATTCAGCTGCCAGGGTCCCTCTAAATACAGCCCGCTTCCACTTCCTGGCACCGTGCTCCTCTGGGCCGCCATTGCTACGTGTCCCATTGTCGCCCCCTCCTGGACACATGAGGCGTAGCATGAAGTGCCCAGAGATGGGAAGATCCTGATGGATGCTTACACAGCCTGTAGTCAGGGACTGTGACGCCTCTTGCTTTGGCTTTGTTGCTTAGAATTGGTTTTGCTATTCTAGGTCTCTTCCGGTTCCAGGTGAATTTTAGGACACTAATGCAGTTGTGGAGAGTTAAAAGGGTCCTAAGTCCAGGTAGGGTGATAGTTAACCTGATGAAAGTCCTCTACTCAGGGCAGAATGCAAGTTTTATTCCTTCGTAAAGATGAGAGTGGCTTGAAGATGAGAGACTGAGAAAGAACCATCCATGCATCACTGTAACAAATCCTACTAGATCATGGTGAATAATCCTCTGGATAATTTGCTGCATTCTGCTTGCCCAGTGTCTTAGGATTTTTTGTGTCCACATTCATTAGGGAGATTGATCTATAGTTCTCTTTTTTGTTTGGGTCTTTCTGTGATTTTGGAGTCTAGGTAATACTTGCCTCCAGGAATGACTTTAGGAGTATTGCCTCTCCTTCACTTCCATAAAAGAGTTTGAGGAATCATTCTATTAGATCTCTAAATTACTTGGAGAATTCAGTTGTGCATCCATCAGGAGCTCTGCTTTTCTTTGTTGATAAGTTTTTAACCAAATTTTTTATTGAGTCATATTAGGTTATTTGGAATTTTCATATCTTCTCGATTCAACTATAGTAATTTATATGTATCTAAGAATCTGTCCATTTCTTCCATTTTCCATCTTATTAGAGTACAGGTTCTCAAAGTACGTATTGATGATCTAGGTTTTTCCAGGTTCTGTTTTGATCTCAGTCTTTTTGTTCATAATTGCATGTATTTGAGCCTCCCCCCCTTTATTTGATAAGATTGTCACAAGGACTATCAATTTTATTTAATCTTTAAAGAATCAACTCTTCAATTCATTGATTGTAAGGTTTTCTTAGTGTCAACTGCGTTAATTTCTGCTCTGATGCTTATAATTACCTCCTTTGTACAAGCTTTGTGCTTGACTGGTTCTTTTTCTAGAAGTTTGAGATTGTTTATTTCAGCTCGTTCTGTTTTTCTGATATAAGAATTTACTGCTATACATTTGTCTTTTAGGACTGCACTTATGGTGTCCCATAAATTCTGGTATATTGTATTGGCATTGTCAGTTAATTGTAGATACTTTTTAATTTCTTTTGTAATTTCATGTGTGCTCCCTTAATTGTTCAGGAGGACGTTATTAATTTTCATATGTTTATGGAATTTTTTGTGGTTTCTTTTGCCATTGACTTCTAATTTCATTGCATTATGGTCTCACAATTTAAGGGATAATTTTACTTTCTTTGCATTACTTAAGGATGTCCTATGGGTTAATATGTGGTCCATTTTGGCAAATGTCCTATGCATATCTCAGAATGTGTATTTTGATGTTGTGGAGTGGAACACTCTGTAGATATCTAGTAAGTCCATTTTTTTCACAGGTTTGCTTCAGTTCTGACATTCATTTTGATTTTGGGTGTCATTTTGATTTTGGGGGAAGGGCGTAGACATATCTATTTGTGACAGTGTGGTATTAAAATCCCTCATTGCAATTGTGTTGTTACTTATTTGATTTTTCTTTATTGTTATTGTTGTTGTTGTTGTTGACTTATTGATTTTTTAAAATGTTTTACTTATTACAATTCTTTGAGATGGACATTACCTAAATAAAAAAGACTCAGAAAAATCTGTTCTTACAAAGTAGCACACTCATGATGTTTGTTTTGCAAAAACATGAGATGTTATCACTTACACTCTTTTATTCTGAAAATACAGATATAGCCAAGGAATATCTATAGAGTCTGGCTGGTAATGAAACTTTTATGAAGATCAAAAACCTTTATCATCATATATAGTCGAATTATAGTTTCATCAAATTATAGTTTCATTTGTGTATGGCCAAGAAGATCCTCTGGGGTGGGAGTCAGGAAATGAACATTTCAGTTCCATATTAAGGATCTATTTCAAGTGGCAGAATATGGGCGACTCTGTTTCCCTCTCTGTGCTCATGCTACTTGAGGAAAATGAACTTTGTGACAATTAAAGCAGATCAGAACTTTGATAATCAGTCTTTGTAATTTTGTTTTGCTTTGTTTTTAAAATAAAAAATCAGGGCCTCTGCGGAGCTTGGCGGAGGCGGGGCCCTCGCAGCCTGGAGAGCGCGTCTCCCGGAGCCGGGGCCTTGGAGACCCGCCCGAGCGCGCTCCCTCAGTCCCCCGCACCGCCTGCCGGCGCCTACACCCTCCCCACGCGCTAGCTCGCTCCCGCTCGCCTGCGTCCCTCCGGCTGCGCCCTGGCGTCGGCGTTGGCCGCCTTGGCGGCTGCGGAACACCTTGCGGCCCGGTACCAGCAGCTGCACAGTGAAGAAGAGCCGGGGGGGGGGGGGGAGCGGCGCAGGATGCCGGTGGTGCTCCACCGCCGTCCAGCGGCATCTCTGCCCAGAGCGCAGTGAATTTTGACTACAAAGATGAGTCTGGGTTTCCAAAACCTCCGTCTTAAAACGTGGCTACAACACTGCCCAGCTGCGGTGAAGCCGAGAGAACCAAGGCTGAAGCTACCATTCCCCTGGTTCCTGGGAGAGATGAGGATTTTGTGGGTCGGGATGATTTTGATGCTGACCAGCTGAGCATAGGAAATGACGGGGTTTTCATGTTAACGTTTTCATGGCATTCCTCTTCAACTGGGTTGGATATTCCTGTCTTTTTCCTGACCATCTCAGCTGCAGGAAGGTATGGGGCCATCTCAGGGTTTGGACTGTCTCTCATTAAGTGGATCCTGATCGTCAGGTTTTCCACCTATTTCCGTGGATACTTTGGTGGTCAGTACTGGCTTTGGTGGGTGTTCTTGGTTCTAGGCTTTCTCCTGTTTCTCAGAGGATTTATCAGTTATGCAAAAGTTCGGAAGATGCCAGAAACTTTTTCAAATCTCCCCAGGACCAGAATTCCTTTATTAAAGATGTTTTCTGGAAAACGCCTTCCTGCATTTATGAATTCCCTCTCAAGAAACAAGAGAACACCTACGGGAAGTGAATCAAGATGCGGAACAGAGGAATAATCACCTGTTTTTAAAAATACTGTTGAATTGCTCCACTGTTGGTGGGAGTGTAGACTGGTGCAAACACTATGGAAATCAGTATGGAGAATTCTCAGAAGATTAGGAGTGGAAGCTCCATTCAACCCAGCTATTCCCCTCCTGGGTATTTTCCCAGAGGAACTGAAAAGTTCATATCACAGTGATATATGTGCACCCATGTTCATAGCAGCACAATTTGTAATAGCTAAATCTTGGAAACAACCAAGATGCCCATCAACTGCAGA
>PVJX010043353.1:0-13712 GCA_004027295.1 Dolichotis patagonum
TATGCATGGCTTTATACTATTGTGTTATGTTTGATATTATTGTATTTGAAACTATGCTCAACTATAGCAGAGTAAGAGATATGGTGTTAGATACTGTTGATGTCCAGTTGACTTAATGTAAAGTACTGTGTTGCCTATGTTGTCCTGTTCTGATCTGCTCTGTACTGCCCCCTTTTGTTTTATTCTCTTTCAAATCAAAAAAAAAAAAAAAAGAAATACACATGTGGTTTTTTGCATCCTTTACCGAATGTTTATTTTTAAATTATTTTTTAAAAATCAACTGTTTTTCAACTGTTTTGCTTGAAACACGGAATTTTAGTATCCAATTAAAGTAGTATAGCCAGGTGTGGTAATGCATACCTGTAATCCTAGCACTTGGGAGGCTGAGACAGAAAGATCACTGCAAGTTGGAAGCCAGCCTGTGCTCAAAAGTGAGATCAAGGCCAGCCTACACTACAGAGCAAGACCCTGTCTCAAAAAGCACCCCCCCTCAAAGACCTAGCATAAGAAAGCAATAAAGCAATAGTAAGTTGCTTCTAATATTGTAAGTGATGAATAAAAATTATATAAACCCATAACATGAACAAAAGTTTGAAAACCTATACCTTAAACACAGGGAATTAACTATCACATTCTAAAATCTCCTTGCCCTGTCATTTTCTACGCATGAAACAAATGGATATATAATCTAATATGAAGTTTTGTAGATGTGTGCTTGAATAAACTACCTTGCTTTTATAACAAAATTGCAGTGATGTTTCTCTATATGAGGATGTAAGTCATGAAGAACATACGACAGGCATAGTTACTGCTTCTATTTCCCCTTCCTTTTCTTTGAAGACATTTCGGTAGAATAGGCTTTTCAACCTACAAAGAAATTAAAATTTAAAATGCAATTGCCAATAAATACTTCATCTTGAGAAGTTAAATTTCAGCAGCTTGATCCAGAGGTGTCCCTGCTTGCAGCCATCAGGTGAGATCATGGCAGCCTGGGCTAAGGTAACCATGGTGCTGATGTGCAGTGTGAGTACAGTAGGAGCAGCTGCGTCCCTGCTGCCTGCACCCTTTCTTCATCTTATAAAAAATACCATTCCATTTCGCAACTGAAGAAATCTAGGCTCACAAAGAATATGCACAGCCCAAGGTCACCTACTAGCATGTGGCTTCACTGGAAGTAGAAACCACATTTGTTGACTTCTAGAATTCAGTGTTTTGCCTGCTATGCCATACATTTTTACCACAAGGCTAAACCTTGGGACTGATATTCAGAAAGCAAGGCTAACACAGAATCCATTTCACTGGGCTTCACATTCTAACACAAGAAAAAAGTTTCATACTTTAGAGAGGATTTCATCAACAGAAGAAAATTAAGACCCTGAATTCACTAGGAAACTGTTATCATCTGCCTATTCTCAAAAATTCTGGTAAAGGGAGGTTTTGCTCCATCTATAGATAATTTTCCTTTAGGTGCCTGGAAACAATAGCTGAGCTGATGTTTCATTGGCTCAGAGATTTTTCTCAAACCAATGATTGTTTTCCCCTTTGAATATTGTGGAGGAAATAGCAGCTCAGGCTAAGGTTGTGCACAGGAAACAAAAACACATCCCCAGCCAAAGCCCTTCTTCCACAGGGCAGAGTACACACTGCAAATAGCCCATGGAAGGAAGAGAGCTGGGGTGAACGTGGCTTTCACAGGCCAAATGAAGAGCTATAACACGGGGCAGAGAGCACAATCTCTCTCAGATACACACACCTGTATGTGTTATCCATGAATGTGTAATGCATCTGCATGCCAGGAAAGAACAATATTCCTCTATGAAAACACACAGACACACAGACACACACACACACACACACACACACACACACACACACTCATTTGGTGTCCTCTACTAAATTCAGAACTCATCCTACATCCATTTTCTTCTCAAAATCTCCCATACCAGGTCTTCATTTAGTCAATTTATCTTCATTGCACTGCAAACCACAAAACCCCTGCCAGGGCAGTTTAACTGTTGCAGGCTTCAACCTTTTTCTTTTCTTTTTTTTTTTACATTTTCTTTACTTTCTGATGTTTGCTCTTCTTCAAACTTATCTTTTGAGGCACAGAGCTGGTGCTTTGTAAATGCTCATCAGTGACAGTAGTGCCAAGAGGTACTTTGTGGAATAATCAGGCTTCCTGTATTAATGCATAGCATCACCTGGCACCCTGCAATAAATGTGCCAATTAAAAACCACATGCAAAGAGAAATTCCAAACAAGTCTCTGAACCCCTTTAACCAATGAGACTGTTGACCAAAGTTCTTCCTATTTGACAATTCTGGTGGCACTCTTTTAGGATTTCTCTTTTTGTTTTTTTAGTTTACCCTCCTTATCTTTGCTCTGTTCTTTTATGATTTCAAAATCCCCTTTCCCTTAATTTCCTCTTCTCTTTGTCTTCTCTTTTCTCTCAATCTTGCATTTGCACTTTTCTTCTTCATCCTACTTCTCAGACCAGAATATCCTTCGCTTAGGCGCTTCTTTCCAAACTCATCCTCAATATTCTCTATCCCTTATACTTTGCCTCAAGCTCCAAGGGTCTCAAATAGTTTCAGGCTCTTCCTTCTCAGAAGCTCTTGCAGATAATGGTGAAGCTGCACTAAGCGCAAGGCCAGGGCAAGCTGTGGCCCGCCCAGGTCCATACCTCCTGATGCAGGGACTGAGGTTTTCATGGTAACAAGGAAAATGTACTGTACCTGCATTCCTGGGAGGAGATTGTGCTGTAGAAACTTAGTGTTTTGAATTAGCTTTCATACTTGTACATCTCTCCTGTTTCTTGGTCTCCAAAATGGGTCCAATAGGAAACTGGTCATTTGGCAGAAAAGTATGTGTGTACATGTTGGCAATAATGGTACTGTTACACAACTTAGAAACTGTACTCATGACTATGATATGTAAAGGTGGAGTAGAAACTTCATTGCATGGTCAAATTTGTGGAACTCTAAAAAGTCATATCATCTGGACCCAATGCCATTATAGCTAACTTCTGACAATGCTATTCACCCCTATCACATCCTGAAGTGATGTATAGGGTCAATATACTGTGGTATAATACAGGAAAAGGTCAGATTTGGAATTACAACAGATCTAAGTTACAGTCCCAACTCTGCTACTTATTATTAGCTGTGTGCTCCTGAGCAAGTCATTTTACCTTTCTGTGCCTTAATTTCTTCTTAGATAAACTGGAAGTCATTAGAGTGCCTAACTCATATAAATCTGTATAAAGTCCTCAGCAAAAGAAGACCCACCCAGAGAGGGTTTCTGGTCAGCTTGAAAAGGAGTCCTGTGCCAGAGGAAACATGTTTGTTTGGGCCAAGGTGCCCTGAGTCACAGGCTGTATATATAAGTAAGAACATCTACCATTTAGTGGTACTTTACCTACATGAGCTCACTGATTTCTCTCAGGAACCCTGTGAGATAGACTGTTTTTTTTCCATTTTGCAGAGAAAGAAATGGAAGCATTGATATATACAATGACTTGCTATAGGTCACAAAATCAGCAAGTGGTAGAACCAAAATGTGGACACAGGAGTGATGAAAAGGGAAAAGGAGATGCCAATAGACAATTGTTGTCCAATTGGATTGTTTTGCCTAGGACTAGGTGTGCTCCTCTATTCAAGATTAATTCATCAGGCCCAACAATGCTCCCATAGCCTTTCATTGCTATTAGCAGAACTCACCACCCTGCAAACAGTGGCTTGTAGCTAACAAGGTGGCCATGGCACGTGGGAGGCTGCCAAGGACTAGCTCAGCAGAAATGACAAACCCTCCTGCTTCAGCCCTTTGCATGAAGCTAAAATTAACACCTTTCCCAACTGCAAACAAATGCAATTGCTAAACCTGCATTCTCTTCTGCTTCTGCTGCCACTGAGCTTCCTGGGTCTCATCTCAGCTCTTTCCTCTTTTCCTGGCCACACGCATAAGGCTGGGTCTTATGGTGAAAGGACAGGGAAGGTGATGACCTCTGGACAAGAAATTTGGACCTATTTCCAAGGAGGGTCCAGGACCTTTGGCAACAAAGTGACATTGGCCGAACAGTTTCCAGATACCATATAAACCATCTTTTGGTTCCACTATTTGCCTTTTTGGTACTCAACAACTTTAGCTACCACTGAGTCCAGTGACTATTTTTGTTGGTCCAATTAGCCAGGGGGTTCCAATGTTATACTTCACTGGGGCTTTTTATTGATCTTTTACCATCAGTATTTATCCATCTTTGGTAGGTAGCCTCTAAAATGTACCTAAATAATTCTCACCTTCTGGTGTTCACATCCTCATGTATCTCTTTCCTTGAGCATGGGCTGGACCTAGTAACTCACTTTGAATGAAGAGAGTATGATGTAAGGGTGAGGTAATATCTATGGATATAAGGTTATAAAAGGACTGCAGCTTTTACCTTGAGTTAGCCCTGGCTTGCGCTCTCTCTCTCTCTCTCTCTCTCTCTCTCTCTCTCTCTCTCTCTCTCTCTCTCCCTCTCTCTCTGAAGGAAGCAAACTGCAATGTTGTGAGCAGTTTAATATTAATACTGAGGCCCACATAACACATCAAGGACTGAAGCCTTTAGTCCAACATCTTGTGAGGAACATACATGGAGCCTGCCAACAATCATATGAGTGAGTATGAAGACAGATTTGTCAGCCTCAGGTGTCTTTTCAAATACAGTACTAAAGCTGTGACCTACAGCTTGAATGCTACTTTATGGGCAACTCTAAGCCCAAACCATCCAGATTCCTGACCCACAGAAACTATAATATGATAAATATTTATCATTGAAATGGCCTAATTTGGGGGTAATTTGTTACAAAGCAACAAATAACTTATATACTATCCTGTGTCCATTGCTCTGCTTTATTCCAAGTGATAATGTCTGATGACCTAATGTTTAATCTTTTTGTACTGTCAGATAAGAATGTACCTTAATTAAATTAAAAATGCCTGATGCTTTACATTACCTCTAAGCAGTGGTGGAAATTTTAGATGCTGATGGATTGGGGCAGAGGACTCACATTTGCTTTGTATATATCGTGCTCAGCAAGGCAATACTTATAGCTTCTCTTTCTCCTTTTACTTTTGTTTTAGGTAATGTCTCACTATGCAGTTCAAGTTGGCCTTGAGATCACATGTAGCCTAGGCTGGTCTCCAACACATGAAAAATCCTCCTGCCTCACCCTTCTGAGTGCTAGAATTACAGGCATGCACTACCACACCTACAAATACTTGACCAAAATAATCCAAGTTTTTGGTACTTTTCAGACTCTACCAACTTATACTAATTTTCCCCTTCCCATTTAAATATGTTCTTTCTATTTCCAAACAGTAGAGGAAACTGAAGAATTGAAGATTTAAGTAACCTGGAGTTCAGAGCCAATAAGTGGCAGAGCTGGGATTTGAGCCCATGCTCATAAGCATGTTACTCTAGGGGACTCTTATGTATTTTGGGTAGAAGGAAGAATTCTAGCTATCAAAAGACATCAAGACTTTTCTTCACTTCATTTCCTTGCTCAAAAACCTAACAATTTCTCAAGAGCTACTTGTCAAATCCAAAGTCCTCTTCATGACCCTTAGCATAATCTGGCCCCATCCTACATAATTCTCCCACCCAGAAGCCATTTTCTTCTGGTTTTGTCCAATCTGAAAAGACTCAATGTTTCTCAGAGACTACTAGGTAAGATATACCTAGTTTTATAGGATTTTATGGTCAGATCATCTGAAGAAATCCTGAAGATACTGCCTCTTACAGTCTTTATCTCAGATTACAAGGAGAAAACTGTGAGTCCTCTATGCAAGTAGAGGTGTGTCTCTCACTTTTCCCAAAGTGAGTGCAAGTCAGTGGTGGTGGCCAAAGTTCTATCTCTTCTATCCCATATCTAGCCAAACATCTTTGGTTCCTGGGGGTCTTTCCCAGTTCCTTTTGCTCAATTTTGCTCATCTCTGAAAACTGGTGCCACTAGTACTCTGAGGCATATAATGTGAACTGTTCCCAGGTCATTCAATTCTTAGCTCATATGTCACCCTTCCAGAAAAGATTTTTCCTCACTGCTGAAGCTGAAGTAGTGCTTCTCTCTCTCTGTCTCAGCTCTTTGCTTCTTTCTTTCATAGCATTTACTAATACCAGTCTTTATTTGTTTACTTTTAAACACAAGTTCCCATTGAAATGTATGCATCAGCAGGGCAGAGATTTTGTCTGCTCTGTTCCTCGTATCCTCAACACTTAGAATAAAGACCAGCACATAGAAGGTACTCAAGGAATATTTTGTTGACTGAGTGAAAAAAATATTTCACGCAGAAATTCACTTATGTGTGTTTTTTCCCTAATAGGAGAACAAGATTCCTAAGGACAAAACTAACTTCATAGTCTTCAATAATTTATGGCATTTAGTACATTCTACAGCTATATTTGTGGTGGTGGTGGTGGGGAGATAAAATTGTTGAAATGTCTTATCCATGCATCAGTATCTTCATCCCTTTAACTACACTACCTTCCTTCCTAAGCTACCTGGGATGGAACAGAGTGGAGAACAGGTGTTTTTATTTCTATATACTAAGTTCTAGCCCTATTTGTTTGTTTGTTGTTTTGAGACAGGGTCTCATTTTATAGTTTAGGTTGGCCTCAAACTCATGGCAATCCTTCTGCCTTAGCTTCCCAAAGTCTGGGGTCACAGGTTTGTGCCATTATGTCTGGCACAAAGTTCTAGTCTTGAACTTTCTCAAGTGGTTATCAGGGAAAGCCTGATGTGAGAGTGTGAGTGGAGGGTGGGGTGTCTATCAGTTTTTATGCAGTTTCTGAGTTGTGGGGTGTCTTTGTAAGGCAAACGTCACGGAGAAGTAGTCAAAGGGCACTATAGAAGAGCTTTCTCTGACAGGCAAAGCTAAAGTCTAAACAAATATTCCTAGAAAAATAAATCTTGTTCTGGAGCAGGAGGAAGCATTTGGTACTCAACCATCAAGGAGGTCAGGACATTTTGAGGGTTCAAAGCAAACTCTGGGAATCTGTGTCTGAGTGGCAACATAGACTACTATTGTAGGCTTCAGTGTGGAAGATCGAAGGGCAGAGACAGAGCTCTTGAGCAAGTGCTTGGACTATTCTCATCTAAAAATAGAATCTAGTGAGATAGGGAGAAAAATCTATTTCTTAATGTTAATGCAGTTAAGCAGTGGAATAAACTACCAAGCAAGAGAAGATGGTGAGTCACTAGGATTAGCGGCATTCAGAGTAAGTGTGATTAGATCCTAGGGAGATTATCAGTACGAACAAAACCTTTCTGTTTGTGGGCAGTGCGAGAAGGGGATGGAGACAGTCTTCATAGGCCACTGCACATGCATGTACACACACACACACACACACACACACACAACTCACACACCCATACTCTTGCATCTTAAAAGGAAAGAACTGATCCCACTCTGTCTTCCTGTATGTAACTCAACAGTTTCACTTATGATGAAAGAGCTATCACACTACAGACACTGCATTACTTCTCCCTACTGACAAGTCACTTTTATGATCTTGATATACTCCTGCGAAGGTCCAGGTATCCCCAGGTGTCCCTGTTCTGGAGAAATTGAATAATGTTTCAGATTTACCTTTATACACATAAGCACATGCATCTGTTGGCTCAGAGCTGAGAGTTCAGCACCTTTCAGGGCTGCTCAGTGGTGAACTGTGAGGCTTTCTCCCCATCCTAAGAATCTTATACAACCTCTCCACAACAAAATCCAACTGCCCCTGTCCTATTTCTGCAGAACCATGGATTCACGGAGTCAACTGTGTATCCAGATATGAAATGGTGGGTCATGGCTAAAAACCGCATTCTCCAAAGCAGTTATGTGGATGTTAATAAGGTGCATCTAAAAAGGAAAAGAAGATGGTAATCTATGTTCAAATACATGTATATTAGAAACCACAAGTAACTTTAGAAGGTTTTCTGCAAGACTTCACAGAGCCTTTAACATGTTATTTTGCATTTTGAAATCTAAGAGGGGGTATTTCCCAAGCCTATTTGACCAAAAATAGGCTTTTCTTTTTGGTAGGGCAGCTTAGAGGACTAATGCTTTATTTGAAGTATTTCTCCTCTGAGATAACTTAGTTATATTTCCATAGTAGTCCTTAATACCTAAACCAAAGAGAATGACCATAATGGTGGAAAAGTCAGGCATCCTTATGGTTAAAGAAGATGGTGACAGCTACATCGAGCCAAATACTATTTCAAGGGAAGATATTAATGACCAGAAGACCTTGGTGATATGGCTGCCTCATATCACACATTATAGGTGGTTGTCACATAGGTTGGCTATCACCAACTGGCCTATTTATATCCTATAGGCCTCCAGTGCCATTAATATTTAGCTTTTTTGTGCTGTATCTGGGAAACTAGTATGGAGGGAATTGAGGAAAGTTTATCACCCCAAGATATGTCTATTTCCTGTGTCAAACTCATGTTTGATAACTGATCCTTTCTTCCAAAAGCATTAGAGTTTTGTGAACTTGTTCACCACTGACACCCCAACCTCCATTCTCAAGGGCTCCCTGGGCCTCCTGCCTCAAGAAGGGCTAGCTATGAACAAGGACCCTTTGCTAGATTCTCTCACATGTATGCATGAACCAATCACCTCCTGAAAGTGCACAGAATTAGAAAATTGGAGGCATTAGAGAGAACTTGAGGATTGTGGCCATTCAAACCATTCTTCTGCTCCCCAACTTACCCAAATGGGTCCCCTCAAAATAGTAGAGCTCATGGGTATAGTCACCAAGGTGTTTTTCTGAATAAGATGACTGAATCCTGTAAGGATCAGCTACCTGAGAACAAGGTGTTCTCATCCAGTAAGCTAGAAGCTTTCCTGCAGTGAGACCTGTGCAATATTAGGCTTCTATGCCTGCCCAGAGAAACCAGAAGTACCATGTTGGGTTCTACAAAGGACCCTGAAGAAGCAGCCTTTTGAATCAGAGTGCTGCCAAAGGAAAGTGATAAATACGCTATAAGGTCAATAGACTGGGGGCTATTTTATGTCATGGGCCACGTGAAGAGCTATGACTCTTGAAGCAGGACATATAGGGGCTGCAGACAGCATTGTTCATGAAATTTCAGTGGCCCTTCAGGTTAAAAAGCTCATCTGTGGAACCACACCACAAGAGGAATCACTTGGCAAACTGGACAGATTTAGCTCCTCCAATAAAACAAAAGTCAAAAGACAGACTTGAAAAACTGTGATAGCTATATTCTGATGGTTTAAAGGCACTGCCAAGGGGAAGAGAGGGGAAAGAAGTTACTGAAAGACTGCTCTCGGCTTGATATTAAAAATGTTCTAATATGACACATTTAGCAGTGGGATGGGCAACTTCAGGAGACAATGTCTTGCTGAGGAGAGTCACATACTCAAGCGGGAGACAAAACTAGGCGATCTCTAAGGTCTCTTACCCTTTCTGAACTTGCCTTTCTTCTCACCCATGAATGTTTCTGTCTTGTCACTGCAATGCTTCCTAGATTATTGCAGACCAGACTCACAATGTTACCGACAAACAAAAGCCAAAAGGCAACAGCAGAGTGGAGGTGGCCTCAAGCTCTAGATGCCCTGGCTCCTCACTCCACTCCCCAAATCATCGCATTTTACCGTCCCCTTTACCAGGGCTCTCATAATCTGATAAACTAATCTACACTAATGGGATCATGAATGCTAATGAATTAATGTGTTACCTTCCCCAGTGACATATTTGCATTTTAACAGAGGTCTTCTGGAGATAATGCCTTAACTCAAAGGAGTGATTAATGTTGAAATTTCCACTGTTTGACACTCTAGCAAAGGAGATATTTTTTGAAAAGGGAAGCTTTTTCCATCCTTCATAGCAGACCATCTGCTAGAAGAGGAAAAAAATAGCCGGTTCCTGCCCTTGAGGGGTTTACAGTTTACTATAGTTGGGAAATTACAATGGCTAATATTTATCGAGGCTCCATTAAGTGCTAAATAAACATTATTTTTGAATCCTCACTACAAAATCCTCTGATTAGGTATTTTTTTCTAATAAGGAGACTGGGCCTCAGAGAAGTTAAGTGACTTAGGACTGCATTTCATTGACTGGAAGGTACTATTAGCTATAAGATGCAAAATTTTCTCAGGTTTCCCTAAGAAAGAAAAAAAATGTTGCCAATTAAAGGACAGTGCACTATGGATAGTAAGAAGAATTTCAGTTTCAGAAATGTTAAAAATATGTCTTTGAAACCGTGAAATACAGTAAGTGGTAAGACTGGCTCCAGAGTACACTTTCTGCCTAACGCTGTTTATAGAACTCAGAACGGAAATAGCTGGGGAACACTTTGATATGATAGTATAATAGCAAGTACATATTAATATTTTAAAGCAAAATGGTTACACAAATACCCAAAAGATTGCAGACTGAGTCTGAGGTCAACGGCAAGACATGATGGTGAAAAACATGAACTTTAGTGATAACAGAACCATAGACAATATGTACAGTATATGGATCAGGCCAGGCTGTGTCTGAGGCAGTGGTGGGAGAGGGGTAGTAGGTACCTACCAATTCTATATGTCAGTTTTTGAGGATATGGCATACTAACTGGTTTGGCTAAAGTGAAAAGGTTAATTACAGAGACCACAGTAGATATCTTAATGAGATAAAGAAGGGAAGGCAAATAAACTGGCAGATGGTCATGAAGGTCAGTGCTATGGTGTTAATATGGGTAGTGTCCCCAAAGGTCCATATGTTACAGACTTGGTCCCCAGGCTAGCAGTATTAGTATACTCTGTGGACCTTAAAGAGATGGGCTCTTACGAGAGGTTCTTAGGACTGGGGGCATGCCCTGGAAAGGGACTGTGGGACTCTGATCTCTTCCTCTTCTTTCTGCTTCTGGCTCATGTTGTGAGTAGTTTTCTCCTTCGTGTACTCTCCCCACAATGTGCCACCTTCTTCAGGGTCTCAAAGCAATGGAGCCACCAGATATTGGGCTAGAACTTCCAGAACCATGAGTCAAATAAATCATTTCTTTTTATAAGTTAATTACTCCAGTATTTTATTATAGTGATGATAAGTTGATTAATATAGCCAAGATGAGAGATTTAATATAATGGAGAGGGGACAAGTACAGATTCTTATGTTAATGCCAACATACTAAAAGCTCATACTGGCCACTAGGATAAATTAAAGCTCTCAACCTTGAATCCAGGGGCTTCCTAAAGCAGTAAAGAAACATCATGCCAAGAGGATCACGTCATCAGAGGCAGCAGAGTTCTAGGGCATTATGCACCTTGAACTCCCAGCCCCTTCTTATTGTCATTTCCATCTCTTTTGGTGCATCATTCTTCACTCAAAGAGGAAGCTTCAGAGCCATGACTGTAAGGCATAGCCTTAAGCCCTGCTGTGGAAGGATGAGCCTTCTTCCCCTCAGCTATACAAGGAACTACAGCCTGGATAATGTGCAGCTCACCCACTCCCTCCAGCTAATCACCAGTGTTTGTGGAGACCCTACAATGTGGGTCTGTCTGTCCTGGAGGGTGCATGACTGAGAGAGGCACCAAGAAATCTCCCTAGCTGTGTAGAAAGGTGAGCACACAGAAATATGAGGCAGTAGACTCAAGTGCTGAATTGTGGTAGAAAAACTGGTTCAGAGTCCAAAAGGAGGGGGAATTATGGATACTTCTCTCCTCTATATTTTTTATGCTCTCAAAGGTACTTTTATAGCCCGGGAAAAGGTGTAATTTAAAAAAGCGGGTATCCAGTATAGGCTAGAAGAGTCAGGAAAGGCTTCACAGCATAGGCTGGACTTGAGCTAGTTGGATAGAGGGTATGATTTGTAAAGGCAGAGAAAAGGGAGCCACTGTAGAGCAGGGAAGCAGCAGAAGATGACTACAGAGAGAGGAGTAAGCACAAAGTATAGCATAGTAGGGTAAGAAGAAAAAGGACATAGGAAAGTCTGAGCATAAGAAATAAGTGAGACAGTGATTTTTATAATATTATTATGTAATAATAGCCTAGTTTTCATTGCTATAACAAAATACCCAATTCATGGTACTTTGTGAGGAAAAAAGATTTATTTAGCTCACCGGTCCGAAGGTTTAACTGCTCATACCTGATGACAGCCTTCTTGGGGGAATCTTGAGATGGCACAGTTCATCAGACGGCAAGAAATAGGGAGTGTATGCATGTGTGTTTCTGGTCTCATTCTCTCTTTTTACAAAGCTATCAATATGTATTCATGAGAAATCTACCCTGATGACCTTATCTAATCCTAATCACTTCCCAAAGGCCCCTTCTCTGAATACCAAAGTCAGTTTCTATCCTCTTAATAGCTCACAGTGGAGATTAACTTTCAACACAAGAACTCTTGGGGGACACACTCAAGATATACCTAACCCACAGCAAGTGAAGTGTGTGTGTATAACATATACATGTTTTACATATATGTATATAACAGTAAATCCCAGTAGGCCTTAAGATCCCAGGGAGAGGAGCTTCTTTTTGACATAGTAAGGAAAAGGGTACTATTATAGGTTCTTGAGCAGGGAGCGACATAATGGAAGATGTTTTAAGGAGGTTCCTTTGTCAACAGCATTGAAGGACCACTTGGCAGGGAGGAGGAGGCTGAAAGCAGAGAGACCAGTTAGGACCCTGCTGTAGTAAACCAGGCATGAGGTTATGAGAGCTTGGCTTGTGATGGTGGCAGTGGAAATGGTCAAGAAGGGGGAGATTCATGAGGTGCCTGTGAGAGATGAACTCTAAGACATGCTAGTGACTGACTGGAGCAGGGAGGATGTGACTGATTCTATGCTCAACTCTTGGACTGTTGAAAGAGTGATAGTGTCATTGATAGAGGGAAGAGGGACAGGGGCTGATGGACAGTGCAAAAAGGGAAAGGTTAGAGAGGGATCCTTTGTTTGGTTTTAGCTGTGTTGAATTTTAAACAATGGTAAACCCCCAAAAGCAAAAGTCCTTAAAGGTAACAATGAAATGGAACTGGAGTTCAGGTTAAAGGCCAGGTTTGATCATTTTCAGCAGTCACCTAGAACTCCAAAGCAGGGCAAGCTATATTTAGACTAAACATGGAAAACTCTAAAAGGGTTAAGGGGAGAAAAAGTAAAACCACTCCCAACAGCCATTTTTGATTTAGACTTCGCAGTTGATAATCTTTAAATTATGTGTCAACAGCAGGCTGGTGGGTCTGTTTAAAGATCTCTCTCCTTTTTTTCCTGTCAGTGAGTGATTTCCTTATATTTTAGAAAGATTACTGCTAGACTGTAAGTGATGAGATGAATATGGACTAACACTGGGTTTATTAATTATATCTGCATCCTCTGCAATTTCATTGATGGTGGCAACAGAGCTAGTGTGATACATAGAATCCCCATAAGTCCTGTGAGAGGTCTGGTTTTTCTGAGACCCAGCACACAAAAGCAGATTCAGACATTTGGCCATCTTGATACAGAATCAAAGGCAATTCTCATACAAAAAAGTACTAGGTATCTCTTGCCACCCCCACCCCCTGGTCAAATGGCAAGGCATCTAAAACTGATCTGCTTGGGTCCTGGTGAAATGTGGGATGATAGAGAACACTTATTTTATGGAAAAAGGTATAGTCCAAAGACAGTTCTTGAGAAATAAACAGCGAATGCAGATTTCCAAATTGAGAGCATCTTGACACTTACTTGGTTGACTAAAGCAGTTG
>PVJX010043354.1:0-13793 GCA_004027295.1 Dolichotis patagonum
GAAATATTTTCTCTCTTATTAATAAATTGTTTGAAAAATCACAAAATTGGACTGGTTGGACTTATCTAACCTCATCATTGCTAGTATTCAAAATAGCCCAAATCCATACAATATCTTTGCATCATTAGTAGTTGTTGCAAACATTATTGCTTATTAAGCTCATTCTATTACATTGCTTTACTGTTATAATAACCTTAGGATTTAGATGTTAACTCTCTAACTTCAATTGGAAAAAAATCAGCAAAACCAAATAATATTTTGTTTCCACTTACTTTAGTGATAAGCTATGAATAGCACTTGGGTTTAAATATTTTCTCTACCACTTGCAACTTACTATTGAATGCATTAATTACTATCTGGGAACCAAAGTTATCTCAGCTATAAGTGAAGAATGATGAAGAGGATTCAAATAGTTAACACTTAGTAATCTCTATTTAATGAAGGTATAGAAGAGATTATCATTATTATTATAATTATTACATTATTCATGAGACACTGAAACTATATCTTGCAGAGAGTAAGAATCATTTGGTTCAGTGGAAAGTTTTATTTCTATTATTTGTATACTAGTTAATATCTGGTTTCATACCAGTCTCTGTTACCAATAAAGTTTTCCCAAAATTTTCAGCCTTCATCATGATTTTGTTTTTATGTATTAACTTTTATTATTCTTTGCCTCAGCCTAGAATTCCATTTCATTACTTGTTCACCTAAGATCTGGTATTTATCTTTCACAACTCTTCTCAAAACTGATTTTCATTGTGAAATTTTTATTTCATCTTCTGGTAATGAGTTGATGTACTACTCTCTGAGTGATTATCCACATGTGAATATCTTACCATAGTTTTCTATTTATTTTTCTGTTTCCTCACTCTTGCACAAAATTCTTAAAAGCATAGGGAATGATTTATTCATTTCTGTATTTTTGGTGTGTGGCAACAGTATTGGTATGTGATATGGTTGTAACATGACACGTGTTTTTCTGTGTGCCACAAAACTTATATGAAAAATCTTTGTATGATCTTTCCATGTTTTCCTGAAAGAGTTTTTGCATATTTCATTTTTTAAAACATGGGAAACCTCTATTTCATGATTGATTATAGATTAGTTTTATAATACTAAGCAAAAAAGATTACTTTCAATTTTTATAACTAAAATTGTATTTTCCATTCTTTCAAATGAATTTGGAAATTATTATCTGTTAGTTCTTTATTTAAAGATTGCCTGAAATTCTGTGTAACTAGGTAGTATCATCAATGCAATAGCTACAAGGTTTTCAAATTTCCAAATATTGTCACATATTACAAATATAATGTACAAAAATTTTAAAACATTTTTTGAACACAATTAGCAAGTAACTGTGCTTTTGGAGTCTTTGATGGGCCCTCTAAGATTTAGTTAATTTCAAACTGAACTTGATACATAGCAGTTAAGTGACCGTTTCATTTTTTGTCCTCTTTCCTGGAACTGGGAATAGGAGTTTTAACACATTAAGGTTATGTACTCAAGAAAACCATGCACACTGGAATCAATATTATAATGGATATTACAATGTTATGTTTCTAGTATACAGAAAGTCATTGAATGTCTTTTCTGCAAGATTCAATATCTTGCTTTTACTTCATGGTCATAAAATAAACTCTAAAAAACAAGAGCTCCTGGATATTTGCTATTTTTATTTCTCTAATATTTATTGCTCTAAATATTAACTAAAAAAATTCAGATGGACATGAAAGTGCATGATTACTATATAAGCACTCAGAAATGTGAGGCAGGAAGATTGTTACAAGTTTGAGGACAGCCTGGGTCACATAGGAAGTTCAGAATCAGCCTGGACTACATAGAGAGACCTGTCTCAAAATATGTGAACAAAAATCATGATGTCCATCCACAAAACCATTGTTTAACATTGCATGGGGTCCCCTGAACGTTTTGGTATGAACACATGCACACACACACACACACAAACACACATGGAGATCAGAAAGGAAGAAATTTTTACTGACACACTTTTTGAAAATATAGTAATCATAAGAAATATTCGAAAGAAATCACAATAAACAAGGCCATGCAATACAAACCTATTGCTCAAAAATGAATTAGATTTCTGTATATTAACAATGAACAGCAGGAAAATCTAATAAATACCACTCACAAGTCACCAAAAATCTGAGATAATTTGTAGAAGACACACAAATCTGCACCATGAAAACAAAGTTGTTAAGAGGAATTAAATAACTGTTTATGCATTGCAAGTTGCAATTCTATTAAGATGTCAGTTATCCCCAAGTTAATTTACAAATTCAAAGTAATCCAAAAGAAAATTTTGGTTGGCAATCTGATTTTAAAATGTATTTGAAAATGTAAAGGGTTTAAAGCAGTTGAGATATTTTTGAGAAAAAGAGCACATTGCGACTTCAGTTTAAGAATGATTTTAAAGGTATAATAGTCAAGACAGCCTAATAATGGCATATAAAAAAGGATGGTTAAAAGCAGTATAGATAATCTAGAATTAGAAAAGCGCATAGAGTAAATGTTTCATGACAATATTAAATAGTAGAACTAAGAGGAATGAAACTACCAATCGTTAGCATGGATCTGAGGCTGCTGAACCTCACATGCTGCTTCCGCTGCTCCAACAGTTGACAATGCAGCATAGCAATGGTGCTAAAATTGCCTGTTGGATAGCACCCTACAAGTCTAAAGCACACTTACTTTATGAACTTGCAAGTTTACTCCTTCGTATTTACTACCTGAAAGAAAATTAATTTCCCAAAGTTTTGACATCAATATTTATAACAAATACATCATTAAGTGTAAAACTTGAAAAAGCAATCTGTCAAGTACCCATTCAGTCATAATTTTCTTTTTCCAAGTGGGATTCTTTTCAGTTTTAACTAGTTCTTTTTCAATTCTTAGTATTAAACGTCTTCTATAGTTTTCTCCAAAGCATCATCTTTCCTGTTTTACTCATCTTCACTGGAATAAATGTTGGATCTCTCATTTGCGAACTGTACTGTGATGACACCCACTACATGATGCTGAAGCATAAGTGTCTTAAAACTTTTGTGCTTCTCCCTTGACTTGTGACAACAGAGATTTTTCTTTTTATGTTGAACTTGAGTCAATTACCTGAAACCTCACTGATACATAAAACTATTATTGGTTGATACTTGTAGTGAATTATCTAGTAGTCCACTTGGAACACTCAAGTGAACTGAGCCGACGTGGTTTTGGACATGGTAGACAACCTACCTGAATATTGTTGCCAACAGCATAAAAGGAGAAGGGAGAACTGGATGGGAAGATGGCATGCTGTTGTTGGAAGAGCTTATTGTACTGTTTCTTCTGATACCAACTCAGCCGTTCTCGTCATCAGAAGAGCATCAGTCATCCTTGTTGTGGTTCTCTTCTGGTTAGCTCTGGTCCTTACCATGCGAATCACTTCATTGCTCCAGTGCAGATGCCTCAGCCTGGTGGCACAGAACCTACATCCTGCTGGTGCCCTTTGCACCTTTCCATCACTGACTTTTTGGCCTTTCCAGTGCAGCTGCCTGATATAGACTTACATAAGACATTGTCATGAGCTCAGATGCTACAGCTAGACTCATAGAGGGCATCGCTATGGGCCCTAGGTCTTGAGAAGGACTTTTACAGGACACCGTCATGGGATCCAGGCCTTTAGCTGGATTCTTTGCGTGTCTAGCATGTGGACAGATCTTTTGCAATCTTTTGCACTTGACTTTTTGAGTAAATATTATAAAATAATCCTATAAATTATGTGCCCTGTATTAAATATATTCCCTTGCAAAACAGAATACAACAATACTGAATATAGTGATATGATGGAATAGAATTCAGAAATGTTCACTGGTGTTATATTTTTTTCCTTTGGCTCTCTTTCTCATTTTTCTAATAAATGGATTTTCAGCTGTGTGTATATTGTCTTAAGGAAGAGATATGTGAAGTTCAAAATAAGATACAACCTAAAAATATTCCCTAGAGCTGTCACAGAATTAGAATTCATTTAAAAAAAATCTTCCCCAGAAACAATGTTTCTACTATATACTTAGCCCCTCAAAAGAGACAAGGACAAAATCTCTTAGTAAAGATAGGAAAAAAATAACCACAGCAAAGAGACATGTTCCTATATTTTATTCAAAGTGCTCAGAGGAAATAAAATGATACAGAAATTCTTGAAAGAAGCATCCACAAAAACACCTTGGCAGCTGGTTAGGTGGCACCCTTCAACTCAGTTTCACCAAGGGACTAGGGTCCCAAGGGGTTAGACAAAAAGAAAACTGGCAGGCCACAGCACTTAGAGGGGTAGCAAATGTTTCTACAAGTATCAAAGGCCAAATGACCTAGGAGTAGGAGATTTTCATCAAGTCTTTTGTAATAATTTTTCGACCTAGAACGACGTAACCTAGTTGGTATGGAAACCCCGAAAAAGTTTGACTTTAAATTTCCCACTAATTTAATGGAATGAGTACTTTAAAAAGTCATTAATCAACTTATTTTTAAAATAAAGAATCAGTTTTTACTTAACTAGATTCCATAAAATCATCACACACATACAAACACATCTTAAACTCTTTAGATATCAAGTGCATGTTTCTGCCCACAGGACGGTGCAGAGAGGAGGGCAGGGGGGTCCCCTCCCCAGTGTGCCCGGGCATCGGTACCGCGTGGCAGGGCCAGCTCCGCTGCCATCACCCCCTCCTCCCCTTCCTCTTAAATACACAAATATATTACGCTCAATATGAAGCACTTTCGTTTCCAAAAGGGAAAAAGAAAAGAAGAAAAGAAAAGAGAAGAGAACAGAAGAAAAGAAAAGAAAAGAAAAGAAGAAAAAAAGAAAAGAAAAGAAAAGAAAGAAAAGAAAAGAAGAAAAGAAAAGAAAGAAAGAAAAGAAAAGAAAAGAAAAGAAAAGAAAAGAAAAGAAAAGAAAAGAAAAGAAAAGAAAAGAAAAAAAGAAAAGAAAAGACAAGCGTGAAGGGGTCTGTGGTCGTGGAGGTCAGGGCTGATCGCCGGCCGAGGCCAGTGTGGCTGGCGCCTCGTGACTGGCCGTGTCCCCAGCCCTGCTCAGGGAGGTGCGCGACCAGCAGTCCGGCGGGGGTCTCCGCAGTGGGCGTCCGGAAGACGCGGCCCTTGACTCCCAGGAGCAGCTGGCAGAAATTAATCAACTCCTATGCAACAAAGTTTTATATTTTACTTGTGTATATTGTGTCATCCTTTGAATTGGCACAGTTGTTGCCGATTTTTTCCATTCTTTCAGAAGCATTCTTTCTGTTTTCGGAGAAATTATATATACTTTTCTTATATTTCAGAATGCAAGATATCAAATTGAATTCCCATGCATTCAGTAACCTAGTACAAACATGCTGTTTGCCCATTTTAAATTATATTTTAAAAGTAACATTATGACATTACAGGGGAAAACAAAACCTAAATGAAAACTTTAAATATCCAAGACATCTGGTAGCAAGAGTTAAGCATTAGACATTTAGTGGCTTATCCTGAAAATTATTGTTCAACTGTATCAACTATCTTTTGAAATTACCCGTGTCAATTTCAGACAGCATAACTTAGCTAAGATGAGAAATACATCCACATCCCATGTTCCAATGTTAGTGTGACGGTGACTGTCTTCTTAACAATTACTACAGAGAACTATCTGATAATACTGAGGGTCTAGTTTCATGAAAAATGACCTAGTAATAGAATGTATTGGGGAATGGTGTTGAAAAAATAGAACTTGTCCCTGATACATAATTGATAAATAGCCTTGGGAGATATTGATGAGGTACTAAGCATCAAAAGGGAATGCCGTGGTGGGTCCGGGTGTTTATTTGCTCTGTCGTATTTACCTGCAGCCTAGTCCGCTCAGCTTCTTACCCATATCGTTCGGTCCGTAACTTTCAAATTCAAGTGCAGAGTCAATGTACCGTTTAGAACATTAATAAGAAACATCTCCTTTCAGGATGTGCAAAGCAACAGATAACTCAAAAAAACCACATTAAAGATATGTTTGCAATTCCAGTGAAATGTCATACATAACATACATAATATAGTGTATGAAACCAAGATTTTAATTCATGTCATTTTCAAAAGAAGAAATAAAGTTGTTTAAAGTTTACTTAAGTATAAATTGTGGTATGTCTTTGTTTAAAGCAAAAAAGCCCATCACTGTTGAAGAATAATAAATTGCAAAGGTAGCAAATTGGGTAATAAAGTTTTAGAAATGTTTATGAAGTTAAAAAATTAAAAACACACACAAAATTTGACTACAGGTCCTAAGTACATAATTTTCTAGCATGGTTATTTCTAAGAGATCTAAAAGGCTCAGGGCCAAATTATTTTGAAAAGCATCAATGCATTATAAAATGTACCTGTCGGACACATACAAAACAATCAGCATAATAAATAAGTTATAAGAGGACCCTTGACCTTTATAGCATTTGGATGACATGGTACTGATCATGCCCATTTTGCTAGGATCTCTACATTCTTCATAAGTCCTGCTGTTTGAACAATATGTGCTTCTTTGTGTGTAGCCAATTCCATTTGGCAAGAAGTGTCTCTGGCCATCTGCAATTGATGCATAGCTGGTTTGGTTAATCACTCCCAGTAGCATTTACTACATTTTTTTCTTTTTCATTAGTTGGTCCCAGGTCATATCATCTTGCTGGGAGCTACACTTAAAGGGAGCTAACACAGCTAAGAGGACTGACATACGCTGCTGGGTACCTGGCCAGCGTGCATATTACCAGAACAAGCAAAGTCTATTTAAGAGCTCTGTGCTGAGTTAAAATGAAATTCCCACATGTTGACTGTGTCTTGTATTATACATGCAAGGCAGACAGAGGAAAACAAAAAGGAAACTGTGACCCGAGCACATTAAGAGTGCCTGTGTTCTGGTGCTGGGACAACCGTTTTCTTTGTCAATAGTCTTGTAATAGTCAAATATGACTCACAGAAATGTAATTAATAGAGCACAAAGTAATGTACTGGTTTGATTTGAATCTCATCGCACAAAAACTATTTTTCCTGATATGCTTTGAATTACTGCTTTTGGTTTTTCCACACTCAGAGTAACATGAACCTTGAGAGGTCAGTCCTGTTTGTTTCTTCATAGTCCCTGAGGACATTTTAAAGTAGCACTGAGAAGATGACAACAATAACTAAAAAAGCAAAATGTGACTGAGGGATGCGAACACACAAGAAATAATGCAAAACAAATACTGCAAAACAAAACGTTCATGTTTCACAGGTTACAAGGAAATGCTCACTGTAAAGAGTGATGACGGGCATCATGGTTGGGTGGTCGCAAAATAGTTACCTGTGTAGATCTCACATGGCGTTACAGTGATTTCCATCTACTATTTAATGGTAACAAATCTGGCGTTTGCACAACACCATGATCAATAAATGAAGGGCTACAGTAAGGACCGCATGGGTTTAACTTGTTATCTGCCAAAGGTCTCTTGTCAAAAGTGATAAATTTCTATTGATCCAGAATATACCATTTTTAGAACAAAATTTTATTGCTGTCACCCTCCCTGAGTCCATAATATTTTCCACAAAAATTTCACAGTAATCCTATGAAGTGTTAAACATTTCCATTAATAATATGAGTAATATTAGTCAAGGAAACAATATAAAGTTTGTAGCTAGGAAGTAACTGTGTTGGAATTCAACAAAATCCATCATTTATATGCTTTTCTCCCCAGTTTTCTTTTTAGTACTCATGTGAATAATTCCAGTTTTAAATGTAGTTAGTATGTCTATAGGTCTCAGGGTATTTTTTAGCAATAATGTAACTTTTATTAAAGTCTGACATCACATTTGTATGTTAGATTAAAGAAATGTACTGATTCATCTTTATGTGACCTTTTAAACTGTTCAGAAACAAATGGTAGATGATAAAACAGATTTTTCTGTTTTATTGAAATATATCTCAAACATATCTTTTGTACTCTGTGTATTGTTATAAATATTTGTTATTCAACTGATAGGAATAGTACTTTACATTTGACATCACTGACAGCATAAATTCTAACATTAATTTCCAACTTTAAAATATTATAAATAATTAGTGAGATTTAGAGAAACCAATGACAGTGTGTCATTTTTCATGAAAAATAATTTTAATAACTATGATTAAACAAAAATGTAGTCAATTAAAAGATCAGAGGATATTTTGAATAATTAGCATTTTCACATGGATTACAAGTTATAACACTCTTATGAAAAACTGGGGTTCCTAACTGAAAACAAATACCCTTCAAGGTAGAATAAACTTACTTACAAACCAATGAAAGCTTTTACACAGGTTCTGCATAAGAACTAAAATGTGTCATGCACTGTACTAGCTGCTTAGAATGCCTGAGTGAGGAGGCATTCTACTGTCTCTCCACTGGGGTGTTTACATCTAACAGTAACAGCAGTGCCACTCAAGTAAGTAAAGAATGAAATGTGTACATTTTGCCAGAGGACACGCTGCATTCCTGTCCCACGCACCACGCATCCTTTCACCGTTACATTCCTTGAGAAATTCTGCGAAAGATTTATAAAGTGAATACACAAATCAGTTTGTATATACTGTGGATTCCAAATCCTTTCTTGATTTCCCCTTGTGACCTTTCCAAAGGAACTCTTATTTGCAGAACTGTGATAACTGACATTTTTTAACCTCCATATCGAAGAGAAGGTAGTTCTCTGGGGGTGAAAATGAAACCTCACCAGGAGTAGCTTGCCTTTTAATCTTCATCAAGGGGAACTCTGAAACAACTTGAGATTTTTTACTGCCAGGCAATCCCTGTACTAATGTAGCATTTCGCAAGGTTTCTGAACTAACTATCTTTGGGTCTTCTCATAAGAGCCCTATAATAACCATAAATATTTCTCCAGAGAGCAAGATGGAATGTGAAAGGCCTATAATAGCTGTCATAAGTGAATAATAAAATGAAGAAAAGACAAGCCACCATGAAAATGGCAAATGAATATGATGGCATTTGTACTGTGCATGAAGTAATTATTTGAGTGTTATATTTACACAGTTTTTTGTGGTGTCTGCAAAATTGAGCAAAGGCTGCATATACTGTAAAACTGGTCGCCTGGAAAGACATGGTTCAGCACTCTAAATCTTAGAAAGCTTTTCTGTGTGTATATTACATAACTAAATCAAGTGCAACCATCTGACCACACTGAGTTCTGAAGCTTCTCTATTTTTTTCACCTCGAAATTTATTTGCTTTACGTGTTATATTTCAATTTATTTAACAAGATTAAATTGTCAGAGATGACCTCAGTCAGAAAGGCTAAACAGTTAACAATTATGGGAGTCATCTCTAACCACTTTCTTGCAATTCTCACAGTTCATAAGCATCACAAATACATGGGCGTTGGCAGAAGAGGAAGAGATAATAGCCCTTCAGCCCCATCTTTCATGGAAGCCCAGGATTTCTTGATGGTAAGGAAGACAACAGCCGATTTGGCAATATATTTAGCATCAGAATCAGCCCTCTGATGTTCGTAGGATCTGGCTCCTGAAAAATGGAAATGATCTTCCTATTGGTGACAAGTTGCACATTCTGAGCCTTGACTAAGCCAGCAAACTTGCCCGGGGTTGGAGTCATACCAGAACATACAGCCCCTAATTGAGATGAACGAAAGTGTCGTTATGGCAATGGCATCTATTGTTGATCATAGCTCTGGTGACCAGACATTCAGAGCACGCAAATGTATTCATTCTCAGCTTTACTGCCAGAACTAAAGTACAACAGTGTGGTAAGAACTACATGAGTAAACACATTCGGAAAACAGAGAAAAGCAGGCTTTTTAATATTAAAATATTTAATTTAAAGTAACAGCTATGCATTCAAACTTGACAAGATTTGATACACAGATACATTGTATAACGGTTATTGAAACCAAATTAATTAACATGACAATCACCACACTTGTTGTATATTAGATCCCAAGAATATGTTCATCTTATAAGTTTGTGCCCTTTGATCAACATCCTACTCTGAGCATCCAAATTTTGCTTGTCAACATCAAAAAGAAACAATATGACAACAAAATTTTTGCACTATCATCAGAACTCGTCAAGTAACTTGTAGGAAAATTGAGCAGGTAAGATGAAAGCATTATTTGTGTGGAAGTGGTAGAGAATATGTGTAAAGAAAATTATAAAAATGAATAATTACTACATGATTCTCAATTTAAGAAGGTTGGAGTGAGAGGAATGTATGCAACACTGCATTGTACTTTACCGGAAAATCCTCATGGAAAAGAAAACACATGCTGTGTGCAAATGAAGGCTGTAATATTTTCTGACTAAAAGATCTTTTATCATGTGTGCATGTGTTCTGGTATGTGCATTTATGTGTGAGCAGATTTACCAGAAATGTTCTGTAGGACCTTCAGAGGAAGCACTAGCAGGAAAAAGAATCCTTTTGAAATACTGGAATGAAAGTGATCTGTCATTGCTGACTATATGGTAAGCTGAAGTCATAGAGGCTTTCTCATTGTGAAGGATTATATAGGGGATGTCTCATTTCTAAATGAAAAATTGAGCCTGAAGCAACCCCTGGGGAAATACCTGGAAACACCTGATCAACAATTAGTTCTCTTAGCTCTAGAGCACGTGTGCTCTAAAATACAGTCCTTCAAGGCAAGTAGTCACAATGTCTTGCACTGACAATCACTGTCTTTGACTTACCCTTGTGTTTCTTCTTCCTTACTGATCTTCAGTGCCGGACTTTGCTTTTCTGAGTAGCTTATTAGCCCATTGCAATGCCTCTTTTATCTGGATTCTTGCAAGAACCATCTCATTTCCAAAGTATGCTGCCATACAGACAAGAATAACATTCTCAGTCTACAAATTTCATCAAAATTGCTCTCCTCAAACCCTCCCACAGCCTCAGAACAAGCTGTCACTTTAGCCTGATAAATATGTCACAATAATCAAAATTCTTTTACTCCCTGATCTGATCATAAATCATCGTGCCTTCACATTTATCACACATATCCAGTACTGAAAGTCCAACTCAAATTCGCCATCATCCATGAACTCTTAGTTTAATGGAGCTTCTGGAAAGCACCTCATCTAAGGATTGCTTTAACTGTCTACTGATCTTATCATTGAGTGTCTCACATTGGATATACGTAATATTTTTGTTCAAAAGTACATGGGTAAATTGTATAGTTGTTATCAATAAAACTGGGTGTTTTGCACATATTTAATCAGATTAAACAGGCTTTTCATTATGTTCATGTTCCATTTTCTAAAAAGACCATGTACCTCTGATTTTTACAGAGCAAAATATATTAAGATATGATAATACAAATTAGATTGTCTTCTGGTTCAACGCTATTCTGAAGTTGATTTATAACAGACACCTGATTTGCCAACTTTTTAAATTTGAAAACTTGTTCTATAGTTCTCTATTGATTTTGTTCATGCTGGCGTACCCGCTAAGGTATAAAGAGCAATTACTTCTGGGCTTCTCCTTAATGAGGCAAACTACTTAGCTGCTTAATAATGGTCTTGTCATTTACATAATAAGCATAGAACTTCCTGCCCATCCCACTACAAAAGAGTGAGACAAACAAATGTAAAAGCAGGTGTCAAATTAATTTGCATAGTGTATACAAAAGTGAGCTACATTTGTATGTTGATGCTTGTGTTCAGATTCTTTAGAGTGCCCTCATGCAGATGAACTAATTTGCCAATCAGTAACTTTGTTATACGGTATTTTTAAAAACAAGCTACTGATTTTTTTTTTTTTTGCTTCCTTTTTTCTGCCAATTTATTTTTCAAGATGTGTTGCATGCATCTAGGGTAGAAAGGTTTACTTTTAACCTACTGGTATGTTAAAGTAAATAAGGACTGGTTTTTAGTCTTAATTTCTTCTATTAAATTACTATGTGTAGATATCTTCAGCATGCAAAGAGGGCAGATGCAGGCTACTATGCTAGTTTTTAATGGTTCCTTTTTTGCTTGTGTACTATGACTTTAAAACCTGAAAAAGCCAATATAGTCATTTTATCTAATTTTGTAATAAAACACTTTTGCTAAATCTTGTATTTTTCCATTTGCATACACTGACTTCTAGACTTGGTAGTGAAGATTGCTTGGGACAGCAAGCTTGTGAAGTATATTCTGGTAACAACTGATGAACAGATTTACTGTTTCTTCAAAAATGAGTGTGTTATTACTTCTGCCTAAGTCACCATTCTTCCCAAATCTCTACTCAACGCATTCAGTATTATGTAAACAATTGTATGTAAAGATTCTTTCCTTCAATACATATTTACATTCTCTAAAAATGAATGATACCATATAGAGGTAAGCAGTATCATTCAATTAAAATCAATGTTTATTATTAAAGTTCCAGTTATAAAATCTCATTTCTATTTTGGGACTACCTAATAAAAATTTGTCCCACTCCTGAAAGGTAAACATAACTTTCCCAGAAAAATAGTAAATTTCCTGAGATCAGGAATGTTGTCTGATTTATCTTCATTTCTCCAAAGCCTAGTGGATATTGTAGGCAGATAGTTAGCACATAATAAATATTCCCTAAAAAATAATTCTTCAGTTGCTTGTAGGTAAATATGAACGGTATTTACTTCATTAAAATGCAAATCTTCTAGAACATAAATTATTAAAATTGAAGTTGGCTGCTAAAGCTATGTCAAATTCAACCTTTTCTTTCTCCAGAATGTCTTCCTGTTAATCAAACCAAATAAGAATATCTGTTTTGATCCTTTCTAATATTAGTTGCCATGACAATATGAATCGTGATGCCATGGCAGAGGCTAAGTGTTGATGACAATTCAGTTTAATTTACTGAGACCATTTCCTCTGTCTCTTCATTCCCTTTTGCATAGCAGAATTGACTGTGGTACATTTAAGCAAAGATTAGTTGATGCCTGGGGGTGAATATGCTGATTCCAGGCTTGCAGTAATAATACACTTGACAGTATTTGGCAATTTATGGATTTCAAAGTATCACCGTTTTACTCATTGTTCTGACAAGAATTGATTTTGGAGAAAACTGTTTTGTAGATAAAGTCTGTTAGCCATTACCGTTGGTGGCACGTTCCTACGTTACCAATGCTGCTGTCTTTGTCCTGCAGTCCAATTCACTTCAGTCCCACGCGATGACTTGTTTCCTCAGTACTGCTGTCTAAAACACCCCGTCTACTATACAGTATTTTACCACCACATTAAAATGGCTTAGACATTAGTCTACACTGTCCATTTAAACTAAAAAGGAACCGTAATGTAGAAAGCATTCTTAGTGTCAGAATGTTTGGCATCAATAAAATGGTAATAAAGGATCAATGAAGAGTCTAAGAACCTTAATCGTGATCCTAAAGTTACACATGCACCTCACACTTGAAAAATCTATTTCCATGGTAACTATTCCAGTCCAGCAAGACCAACCTATGCCCCAAAGCAGTCACTAATCCTTTCGAGTGCGGGTATCTTCTGACCCTGCTCAGCCCCCGTCTTGGAGCGGTACCCCTACTCAACATTGTTGCATTGAGGATAAGGCTTCCAGCACATGGCACTTTGCACAAACTATACCCAAGCCAAAATTTATATGCAAACCCGAATTATATGTATCCATATCTTGTATTTATCTTGTTTTGAAAGTGAGACTATACATACCTAATATTTATAATGCTAAATAAACTTTTCCTTCCAAATCAGTTTAAAATTCAAAGAACCTGATAAATCAATTAATATTTTTTTAGAATTTCAGGTACTCTTTT
>PVJX010043355.1:0-13711 GCA_004027295.1 Dolichotis patagonum
GAAAGAAAGAAAGAAAGAAAGAAAGAAAGAAAGAAAGAAAGAAAGAAAGAAAGAAAGAAATTGGTAGACTAATGTCTACACCTAGAGGTCCCTAACCCCAGCCCAGCTGGAGATATAGCTCAGTGACATAGCACTTGCTTGGCAAGTACAAAGTCCTTAGTTTGATTCCTGGTACTAAAAAAAAAAAAAAAACCCAGAGAGAGAATGGCCTAACCCCAGCCCAGGACCCCAACTGAGCAGCCTCAGAACATGCTAAGTGACACAAGCTGACCTCTGTCTACTTCTGATCCTTACTGCAGAGGCTTTCACTGAGACCTAGACCAGGGTCTCTGAACCTTGGCCTCACTGGTTTGGGGCTCAGACTGTCCTCTGGTGGGGCAGCTGGGTGCAGTGTCCTGTGTTAATCAGCGTGCACTACACTCTGCCACCCACTCTGACATGCCAGCAGCACACCCATAGTCATGATCAATAACAGCTCCAGACATCACCAAATGCACTCTAAGTAGCAAAATCATGCTTTAAAAGAATTTCCATAGTCGAATGTACAGGGAAACTTCTGGGGAAACAGTTTAAAATGTGAATTGGAAATTGGATTGGGTAGGTTTGTCGAGGAGGCTAGGAAACAGCATTTTATCCCACTGCTGAAGGACTCAGTTCACTGTGAGAAAGACTTGTCAGGTGTGGTAGCACACATCTGTAGTCCTGGCGCTCAGGAGGCTGAAGCAGGAGGATCACTGGGCGTTCAAGACCAGCCTGAGGTACATAGCGAGTTTAAGGCTACCTTAACTATGTAACAAAGGCCTGTCTCAAAAAGAGGTTGGGGATGGGAATGGGGATGGGGATGGGGATGAAAGCTTACATGTATCCCTATCCCAGATATGCCCAAGCCCTGGAACACAAGAAGATATCCAGGGTTGCTGCCACTAAATACCACTGTACCTAGGTGCCACCACAGATCTATTTACTCAAAGAAGCATCTCCCAATCACACACTGTCATCACCTAGCAGGTAAACAACCTGGGATATGACCCGGTATTTCCTTTCGCAAGCACTGTGCCCTTGCAAAGATTTTGCCATTTTTAGTCACCTTTGACCCACTTGCCCTCATTCAGTGAGGCCGAGGCAGGAGGTTCTCAAATTTGAGTCTCACCTTCGGCAACTTAGCAAGACACTGTCTCAAAAAGTTAAACAGGGCTGAAGATGTGGCTAAATGTGAAGGGCCTGGGTTTTTTTTTAACTATATTACAGGGGAAAAAAGGTATAGCCATCAGTGGTGCTTATCTTCCTCATTTTCTCCTTATGCACTAGGAAAGTTGGTGTCCTCAACAAATACCTCTTAAGAGTGCCTACTGTGAGTCAGGCTCCGGAGCAAGCATTTCCCAAGGTGCACTATTTCATCTCTACCAAAACTCCCACCGGCAGACTATCACCACTGACAGGCAGGATTGCTGAATAAATAGCTCAAGGTCTTACCTGTCTAAGTGGCTGGATGGGGAGCCAAACCTAAATTCAGTTTCACTCTGCTTTGTGCCTGGCGTGGTCTGCCTGTCAGCGCTGCTCCCCCTGGCCGACTTTTGCACTGAAATCCTAACTTGCATGGTGATGAGTACATTGCCCACATTAATGAGACCAGGGCCCTTATCAAAGAAGTCTGAAGGAGCCTTTTGGCCCTGTTATTTGTTTATCTATTTGTTTAGTTGTTGTTTTTGAGCCAGGGTCTCACTCTGAAGTTCAAGCTAGCCTCAAACTCACAGAGATACTCCTGCCTCCCAAGTGCTGGGATTGCAGGCATAAGCCACCATGCTTTGCTCAATAGGTACCACACAAAGCAGAGAGCAAGCACTTTTCAGTCACCAAATCTACAGGTACCTTGATCTTTGGCTTCCCTGCCTCTACCACTGTGAGCATTGCATTTCTATTGTTTTTAGATTATTCAGTTTAAGTGATTTTTTCCCAGGGATTTTGTTATGTAACCAGAGAACTAAAACAATGCTATAATAAAACACAGCCTTGAGAAATGATTTGAATGCAACCCTAAAACACACGAATGGTGTAAATAAAGTTTTCCCACACACATATACATGTTTAAATTTCAAACGACATGAATGACTCTTTGGGCTGAGCATTGACTGAGGATTCCTCCCACTTACTGTTCCCTGCTCTGTGAGTCCCATTCGTGAATGTGAGCTAAGGGATGGTGTGTGACTTTCTGAAGCAGCCGAGGTGATGATTCTCCACCGCTTTGACTGTAAACAGAGGTCTTCAGCAAAGCTGATTTGGGTTCCTGGCTGGGTGGCCACAGACGGGGCCTACATGGACATGGATGGGGCAGCACCCTGGGAGCACAACTAGTGGTACCTGTGCACCCTTCACTGTGACCCAAGAGGCATGGGCCGATGAAATGTGCATGCGTGTGTGTGTGTGTGTAAACAATGACTGGATAGCAGCTGCTTCATATAGTGCCCTGTGACAGATCAGGACACTTTGCCAAAAGTCACCAAAAACCAAACTGACATAGACTTTGCTGCTGCTAGACAATGTGCCCTGCGCAAGGCACAATTTGGGGACAGGGTCTAAGAAAGGAATGTGTTTAATTTCCCCCAGAAGATTCACAGATGCTTTTGAAAGTAGGAGAAATTTTGAGGAACAGTGTGTTTAAAGTGATTAATGAAGATAGCTTAAGGTGCTATCTTGTTTGGAAAAAGATAAGCCTACTTATAATTCACTTTTTTTAGACTAGATCTTACTATATAGTTTAGGCTGGTCTTCAACTCACTATCTGGCCCAGGCTGGCCTAGAACTCACGGTGATCTTCCTGCCTCTGCTTCCCAGGGCTGGAATCACAGGCATGTACCACCGTGCCCGACTTCCTATCTGTAATTCTTTATAGAAAATCACAAAAAATTACTAAGTTTCAACTCACTGAGGACAGTTGCTGCCTATGTTAGGCTGGTGGAGGAAAACAGTGTGGCAGCAGAAAGGATGGGGAAGTGGGATCGGGGACTATTAGCAAGATTGACCTGATTACTCACTGATCAGGGACACCTGGCATGTCGGAGACAGAAGCTTCTCTGGGGGCAGTTGGACAGAATCAATGAAGTCACACAATGTGCCTAGTACAGATGCTACTGTTGTTTTATGAATGTTTTGGATGCTGGAAAGAAGGGAAAAAACTATGAATAGAGAATAAAAGCAACGCATGGCATACACTTCTAATCCCAGCACTTGTGAGGCTGAGGAAGGAGGATCACCATGCATTGGAGGCAAGTTTCAGCTACATAGTGAGTTCAAGGCCAGCCTGAACTACATGAGATGCTGTTTTAAAAAACAATAACAAAAGAAATAAAACAAATGCAGATGCCACGGACAATAGTTAGAAGAGCACATCCCAGTGCAAGACTCTCAGGCAGGGCAGAAGCAGCTCACTGGTCAGCATGTCCATAAACCAAGAGAGATGCTTATTCAATTGAAAATTTCACAATTAAAGCCAATTATGTGGCTTGAAATTTCAATTTTAATTTACTATTTAGTGATTCTGTGTATTCAGAGATGAAATATCTAGATTTCATTGACTTATACAGTTGATTCCTAATTCTCTTGCTCATAGAAGTTTGATAAATGACTTACACATGAACATAGCAAGGGATACAATGGGGGTTGAATCCAGGGCCTTCGTATTGAGCTACATCCCCAGACCCTTTTTGGGTTTTATTTTGAGGCAGTATCTCGCTAAATTACCCAGTCTGGGCTTGAACTGTTGATCCTCCTGCCTCAGCTTCCCATCATGCTGGGGTCACAGTAATGAGCCACTGCCCAGTTTGCATTTGTTTTAGAGGTAGGGTCTCACTATGTTGCCCAGGCTGGCCTCAGAATCCTGGTTGAAACCCCAGTCTCCTCAGTGCTTAAGTGCTGGTTCTACAGGGGTGAAATGCTGGCTTCAAGGGTTTTTCAAAATATTTAAAATTTTTTATTAGCAAGGTGTGCAGGGCATGATGATTACATGTGTCGTGGGCTAGTTCATGGAAATAACATAACTTACCTCTTTTTAGTATCCTCATCTCACTCTCAAACTTTCTCTGCACTCACAATTGGATTTTCTACTTTATTTAAATACAACATCTTACTGTCCAAGAGTAATTCTACAATTTCTGCATCATCTATTTTTACTATACGTTCCTATTAAAAAAAAGAATTGAAATTAATTCTTTTTGCTTGCCTTATGATACCCCCTTCCTAGATTCTGAGGTTACTGAGGCCTCCACCAATCACAACTCTTCAGCAAAAGAGAACCAGTAGGAATATAATACACAAAGCTACACTTGTTTTCAGTTTGTGTGACTGTGGGGACTTGCAATTCTATATCTGCAGAATTTCTTCTTCCCCTGGGAATTCTTAATTTTGTTGTTAACTGATTAGATGAGGCCCACCACCATTATCAAAAACAATACTTTTCACTTACAGTCAATGATTGGAGATGCTAACTACATTTACAAAATACCTTTATGGCAAGGATAACACTTTATTGAATAACTGAGCCTAGTCAAGTGAACAGAAAATCAAGTCATCACAAGGCATACACCCAAACATCCCTATGTGTCTTATAACAACAAACACAGAAAAAGTAGTCAAATATTAAGAAATGTTTTACTGAATCGTTGCAACTAACAATAATTGTTTAAAACTTCACCTAGGACAGTGGCACAACCAGTAATCCCAGCAATAAGGAGGCTGAAGGAGGATGGAAAATTTAAGGTCTGTCTGGGCTGTATAGAGCATTCAAGGCTAGTCTGGACTGCATGCCAAGATCTTGTCTCAAAAACTCAGATTAATAAATAAATAAATAAAAACAAAAACATTTTAAAATGGGACTGGGGATTTAGCTCAGCGGCATAAGCGCCTGCCTTGCAAGTGCTCGTTCTGAGTTTGATCCCGGGTACCAATTAAAAATAAATAAATAAATAAAAATAAAAACAAAAACTCAGATTAATTAAATGTGTCAGAAAACCTCCATTAAGGATCACAAGTTCCAGTCCGACTTGGGCAATTTAGCAATTTAACAAGACCCTGTATCAAAATTTAAAAAAAATTTACAGGCTGGGGATGTAGATCAGTCAGGACAAAGCTCTGGGTCCAACTCTCCTGACACACAAACTTTGAGGTCTTCACATTCAAAATTTTCTTTAAAAAATATGGCTTCAGGTTAGTTTGGGGGGATATAAACTAACAATAATTATTTGATACTGTATTTGATATCCAAATGAGTTATAATGTGGCTAAACATTACAAAAATTCAGATTCTAAATGACATAATTATCTTAATATAATAAAAAATACCCTGACTCAGTGGTTCCCATATTTCTAATTTGCATTCAGTAAATATACTTGAACTGAACCTAAACATGAAGCTAAAACTAACATCATTAATTTTCCTAGTCAATTAAAGATTTTGTTTTCTGAACATGACCTAATATTTTTCTTCCAAAAAAGCACTATATTGAAAAATTTGAAATATGTCAGAATATATAGGTATTATAAAACTAAAAAAAAGAAAACCTTTATTGGCAGAAGGCTGTTTTTTTAATAAATCATGAAATTTAGCTAATAGATTCGTTGTACACTTCCCAACTACAACACTAAAAGGTATGAGCTGTAAAATTTGAGATTAGAGTTTTTCTTTCATTTTGTTTGTTTTTTCAGTACTGGAGATTGAACCTAGGGTCTCACTCATGCTAGGTAAGCATGCTATCACTGGGTTACATCCTCAGAGAGACTAAATTATTTCTAACAGTTCTATACTACGTCATTAGATCAATCAAATGGCAAGATAGAACACAATTATTTCCACATACTGAAATTCAAATTTTTCACAGCCCACATAGTCTCCTTTGGAAACCATTCAAAGATGTGATTTAGGCAAATGAAACAATTAACCCAGAAAAGATAAGTCACTGAGACTGAGACTATAGAGAAACCAATACAATGAGAAGTAAAGAAAGTCTAGGATGATAGATGCATCATTTTAGCCCCCAGAATAAATTGTAGCAGTAAAATCAAGGACTCCTGGAGATAGATCTTCAGAGAGGGAAAAATGACACTGATAGATTAGATTTGAGGTAACAATGAATGTAAGCAAGATAGCAAGGCTATTACTAACTCCAGGAAAAACAAAAGAATGCACAAAAACAGAAACACTGTGTTAGAATGCTCCTTAAATTGACAATAAACTCAAATATAGATACTGTAGCAGACTATTGGTAGTCAATCCAGTTTCCATCTTTCCCTTGTTTCTTTATGATAGAATCTCAATTTGTGTGGGGTAGAAATGTGCCCAGTCAAAGAACATTTCCCAACCTCTCTTGCAGTATGGGTAATGAGGTGAAACTACTGTGGTCTATGAAATTGTAATAGAAGCTGCAACATAGAGCTCTTGAAAAAGTTCTTTAACAATGGAACCACACATTGCCTCTTGTCCTTCCCAGACCTCCCTACTAGGAATATCATTGCAACATGGTAAGGCCTAGGGCCATTCTGTAACCCTGGGGCAAGCAGACTACATTGTAAAGATGGATATCAGAAAAGCTCACAAGCTCCTATATTCTTAATGACATCTTGGAGCCTCTGAATGAATCCTGAACTTCATGTTCTGTGAGAAAAATAAATTGCTAATCAGTTTGTGCTAATGTTTTGGTATTTGTGTTACTAAGTGAAACAATTCCTGACACCATTATGGGAGAGTATGGGGTGGAGAAGAAAAGGAGCAATTCCTTTTTTTTTCAGTGCTGGGGATCTAACCCAGGCAGGGATAATTTCTTTTTGATCATGTATAGAATGTTAAAGATAATGTTTAAAATTCATAAGCCAAGAAAGAGTAGTAAAAGCATATTATGAGAAATATGGAAGTACATACCAAAGGAAACATTTACCAGTTGAAAATGATTGCCCTTAGGGTACAGTGGGATGGGAGGCAAGAGTTGCTGTTTTTCATTATGAGCCTTTAATACATTTGTACTTTGAACATGCATTACTTTGATAAAAATTAAAATTAGTGAAAAATAAACAAAAACAGTACTCACTGGCTATTAAACCAATTACTTGTCCTTAAATTTGCTTCCTGTGAACAAGCAGCATTTTATGATTATGTACTCCATGGTTGACCAAAGAGTCAGAATAGAGCTTTAGACAAATTACATGCTTGATGACCCTTTCTGAACCCTGAGTGTAATGTCACCACGTCATGCACATATGAGCCGATTGGCATTTCCTGTTTTCCCCACCACAGCTTTAATTTGCTCAAGGTTTATGACTGATTTGCCATCTGTAGCCAGAAATGCATTTATTAGCCCTGATTCAAACCACTTTAGACATTCTTTTAGATCTCTAGGAATGAAGATTCTATGACCCAGATGCCTTAATAATTCATTAGAGTAATCGAAAACCCCTTTTTCATCTTATTCCTAATTGGCATCATTCTTGATTTAAATCTTTCTTTTTTTTCCTGCAGGTTTAAGTGTAGCCAGGAATAACTGGTTACTGTTCTTCATTTTATATCCATCTTCCTGCTCCTCACTCTTTAATCTCACATTCCTGATACACAAAAATGATTAGTCCCTCAAACTTTTAATATTTTAATGCCCAAAGTTGGTTTCTAAATTAGAGGTAGAGATTTTACCTTCTGTGAATCAATTCTCAGGTTTTGTATACTAGAAACAAACAAATAAGGCTCGTTCGCATCTTAGTATGGGCATAAGGTGAATAGAAGTTTCAATCCAAAGAAGCTTTAAACACAATTTGCCCTCCTTGCTTGCCCTCCTTGAAAGTCAATGCTTCATCCTCTTTCTTTCTTCCCTCGTTCCTTTCTTCTTTCTTTCCTCCTTCTTCTTCACTTTCTTTTCTTTCTTGTTTCTCCTCCTTTTTCTCTTCTCTCCTCTCTCTTCTCCGCTCTATAATCTCCCCCACCCTTCTTGCTACACTGGGTTATGAGTACAGAGCCTTTACACTGAGCTGCATTCCCAGCCTATTATGTTTTATTTTGAGACAGAAGCTCTCTAAGCCACTAAATTGCCCAAGCTGGGCTACAGCCTTCTGTCCTTTTGCCTCAGCCTCCCAGAGCACTGGGATCACAGACATGTGCCACCAAGGCTGGCTTTACATTTTCAGTTGGCACTTCTTAAGTGCACAGAAATATTGCCAGGGTGGTGGTATTATTTCTGATTTACAAAAATCCTTTCTCACCTTACATGTAATATCTATATTTCTATCTTTGGATTTAAAATGATATCAAAGATAAAAGTTACTTATGAATCATCTCTCCTTTGCCAGACATAGGTTTTTTAAAATTCTCATTTAATAGCTAAGGAAATGATATTTGCCATTATTTCCTCATAATTAGATCATTTTTCCACTGTTGGGAATCACTTACGAAAATTTATACATACTGTGACAGGCTTTCCTATACTGTTGTCCTGGTGCAAGATAAACATACAGAGTCATTTGAAGGAAAAATTGCAGACATTGAGTGCTAACACTGTAGCTTTCTTCATGTTTATTAAAGACTTCCAAATCTCTGAGAAACTGCATTCAAGTTAAGTCTCATTTTAATTATTAATTTACAAAAGGAAGAGCTTTGATTGTCTACTTTATTTTATAAGTAGTTATGCTATGTGATATTATTTTAATATAAGTGATTTAAATCCCATCACACAGTGAATCAAATAATTAAATTCTTATTGGCAACATTATCTTATTTGTACTAAACTGTGCCCATCTGGGGGAAAAGATAGGTTTGTTATGGCCATCTTTAAAAATCAAGCAATTGGCAGATAGGCAAATTTATCTTCAGCTGGGCATATTAATTTCTCCCAATTAAGGGAATTCAAAACCAGCTGATACACCACACACTAAGAGGCCTAATGAAATTAAAATGTGGATACTTAGCACTAGAGCAATGCACTCTTTAATACAGCAAAACCCACCAGGAGGTATTTGGGCTGAATTAAAAGGGAGGCAGTGAAGAAAATCCCCTATCTATCATGGACCAGTTACGCATTAGGCCCATGGGAAGATGCAGCAGGTGGATGGTTGGTATATGGGAAATTGGAGTCGGTCTCCCAAACTCAGTTCCAGAGCCTGCACTCTTTCCAGAAGTGACACTGCCACTCGAGGGCACATGCATTCTTCTTTAGAATGAAGCGTCAAGTCCTAGCCCACCCATGACTTGCTGGAACACTCTTCATCTCTTACGATCTGGACTGGGGTTTACCACTCAGATTCTGATGTGGTTCTGAAATTCCCTCCCTGACCACAACCCAACTCCAAAATCTCTCATACTGCACCTTCAAGGTAAGCCAGGAGTTTGCCTTTTACTTTGAAAACAAACTAAACTAATTAAATACTTTTATGTACTGTATATGGTTCTCCAATTTTGAACTATGTTCATCCCATCATTGGTAAGTAGGAAAGAGACACCCCACACACCTATTAGTAGAGTATCCTTCATGGAAAATGATGCTGTTTTGCTATGCAGGGTAGGAGATGGATGGTAGGGCTGTTTCTCTAGGACTGTGAATGAGGTTTTCCTTCTCTATTCAAAATTTCTCAATGGCTTTCCTAATAGAATACAGTTATGTGATTCATTTCCACTGTTAGGAATGCAGCCTTGGGGCTCCTCCTCCTTATACAGAGCTAATTGGTTCGTCAGGGTTTTAGCTATTGATTTTATCAGCAACCTATAGACATCTGTAGATCTCTATGAATGGCTTTTCCTCACTTTCAGGACATGCAAAGATAGCAAGTGTGGAGAAAAGCGCCTCCTGTAAGAAAAATTTTCTGAGGAACTCTCATGCCTTAAACTCACACAGAGAAAGAGGTAGCAGTGTACCTTCTTATGCCACCAAGGTCAATCATGTGTTCAGTGAGTAAGCACTGAGTACCTACAATGTGCCAAGTGCAGTCCTAAGTGCTGGTGACAGAGATAGTTACAAATGGGCGACACCCTGCCCGCGCAAGCAGACTTTCCTTCCAGTGGAGGGAGATGGACAAATCCACAGGTAATTAGACAGCAACCAGTGTTATCATAAGGGAGATAGGAGTGCTGGTGGGGTGGGTAAGTTGATTTTTATAGGGTGACATTTCAACAGAGATTCAGAGAGGAAGTAAGATTTATAGCTATGGCAATGGATAAAGACAGAGTCACTCAGGCAGAAGGAAGTGTGATTGCAGTAACTCTAGGGCCAGAACAAAGAGAACAAGGCAGAGTCTGCCCTGGCTGGAAGAGACTGAGTAGGAGTGACACTAGTAGGAACTAAGGTCTCTGGACTCTGTGTGCATGTGTGGGTGTGGGTGTGTGTGTTGAGGAGAGTCAGTGTTTCATGTCCTGTAGGGCAGAGGAGATCACAAGAACAATCTGGGGGAGGGGGGTGGAGCAAGCCTGGATGGGTAACACTGAGGCTTTAAAGCTGAAGAGTGACTAGTACCAGAAAATCAAATTGATTTTCTGAGCTCATCTGGCAGGCAAGGAGCAAGTTAGCTGAGAGGCACTTTCTACGAACCAAGTAAGAGCTGATCATTGGTTGGGATGGGAAGAGGAACTACAGGTAGAAAGCGACTTTGGGGGTTTCTGTTGTTGTTTTTCAGTACTGGGTGCTGAGCTCAGGGCTTTCACGCTGAGCTACATCCCCACCTCTTTTTATTTTTTTAATTTTGGAACAGGTTCTCACTAAGTAAGTAAGCTGCCCAGGATGGGTTTGAACTCGCAGTCTTCCAGCTCAGCTTCTGAAACTGCTAGAATTACAGACATGTGTCACCAAGCCCAGCCCTGGGTATGTTCTGACAGTAGAGCTAGTGTAAATTTTTGAGAGAGTGTGTTATAGTTTAGACCTAAAATGGCCTCCCAAAGTCTCATGTGTTCAGAGGCAGGGCTTTTGGGAGGTGATTAGATGATGGGCATTGTACTTATGGTTGGATTAACCCATTGATGAATCCATAGCTGAGTGTGCTGTTAGGAGATGAAGCCTGGTCAGAGGGGACAGGCAAGTCGTGACCAGAAAAAGTGTGTTCTCTCTCTCTCTCTCTCTCTCTCTCTCTCTCTCTCTCTCTCTCTCTCTCTCTTCTTTCTCTTTCTTCTCTTTCTCTCTCCTTCCTGGCAACTATGACTTGAGCAGATGTCCACTGCTATACTCTTCTGCTATGTCACTTCTGCCTTGGAGCCAAGCAACTCATGAGCCAAATAAAACTCCTCCTTTAAGTTGTGTCAGGTACTTGTGCTCACAATGGGAAAGTGACTGATACAGAGTGGATGTATCAGCTCCAGAGAGGAGGCTAGAATGGCTTTCAGTGTCTGCTGAGAGAGCTGGAAGGCGGCATCGCCATCTGCCTAGATGAGGGGGACTGCAGGAACAGCTGCTAATAGGAGAGCCACCACCCTGCTTCAGCACCTATGGAAGGAGTCTAGAGACATTGTAAAACATCCACAGGAAAAGAAGGGCCAGGGATATGTGAATCCAACCCAAAAGATACAATGCATATAGAAAAAAAATTAGCCATTGGTACTTGTTCGTTATTTCCAATCAATATATTATGGCACTGTGGTTAGCAGTCTTGATTTGGGAAACAGCCTCAGTCCCAATAACAGCCTTGTTATCCAATAGCTATGTGAACCTTCCCCTCCGCATAATTTCCTGTGAGAACTGAATGAGGTGATGTGTTTACAAATAATGCCATCTATCATTTATTGAGTGATTAGTACACGTCAGGCCCTGTTGTGAGTATGCTTACTTTTCCTTAGCCCTATGAAAAAAGATATTAATGTTGTCTTCATTTTCCAGGAGGGAAAACTGAAGCACAGAGAAGCAAAACAACTTGCCAAGGCCACATAGCTGGGATGCCATAGCTCCTACTTTGTGCATTTGAGCCGACTGGCCACTGAAAATATGTTCTTAACCACAGCACTATGAGAACGCAGAACACAGCAAACGCTGGACAGTAACAGCTTGAATTATAATCAGGTCACTGGTGAACAATAACAACGTCCAGCAGTCAGTTGTGTTTGCACAGCTCCAGTTGCAATCATCCCATGATGAGTCTCCATCTGCACCTCGCTTTACTCGCGCTCTATTTTGGGTGCACAGCTTTCCTTGGCATGCACAGATTCCCGTGAAGCCTCTGCCGAGAAAGTCGGAACAAAGCACTGGTCCTTTGCAATTTCCCTTTTCAAAAGGCCTGAGGCACAAGAATCTTTGCAGTCAGAAAACCCATTACAAGCATGCCAATGTCAGTTTTTTTACTGTCACTAATGACATTTAAGACTACAGCAGATTTACCTGCGTTCCAGATATGGAACAGGAAATAACTGTTGCAAGCCCTTGCAAGTAGCTTCAGGAATAAGCCACGGTGCCTGACATAGGCTCACCCGACATGTGGTCCCTCCCAGTGCTGGTTGGTTCCCTCAGCCCCAAAGTACTTTTAGATGGGGCTTCCCTGGGCTTCTGCATCTTAGTTCTGCTAATTATGGTTGTACTGTCTGGCCTAATGAGTTTTCAAAAGAACTAGTTTTCATTTTATTTAGGGCATGTTTCCAGATGTGTTTAAAGTTAACCAGTGCTAACTAAAAAATAACCTGACACGCTCCCCCAGAACTTCTAGCAAATACAGTCCGTTACTGAATGTACAATTTTAACCCTCATGCAGGTGAGAAAATGCAATTGGGCTGCGTTGTACCCATGTTTTCTCATCTTGTGTTTTAGGCACTTCACTCAAACGGTCTGTGCTACAGTTTCCTTATTTGGACAGTGAAAATCAGTTGGCATTCGTTGTCTTGGCTGTGCACTGAACAGACCTGGAAAAATTCGAAAGATACTGGTGACTGATTTAATTGATCTGGGCTGGGCCTGGGCCTGGATATGTTGGAAAACTGCCCCTAGGGGATTCTGATGAGCAGCTAGCCTTTAGAGCCATGGGCCTAGATCAGTAGTTCTCAAATTGGAGTGGCTATCAGGATCTCCCGCAGGACTGTTGTTAAAATACAGGTTAAAAGGCACCTCATTGGTTCTGATTCACAGGTCTGTGGTGGGCCTACTATTCTGCATTTCAGACAAGTTACCAGTTGGAGCTGATTCTGCAGGTCTGCCTGGACATTGCTTCTCTGATCAGAGGCTTGTGACTGTGGTCCTGGAGCCCAAGCCTTCCCACCTCCTGTTTTGGTATAGTTCATCAGCTAGGAATAGTTTCTAACATTTTCAAATAGTCGAGGGAAAGAAGCAAAAGAAAGCAGTTTCATGACATGTGACAAGCGAATGATACTCAAATTTCAATATCCATAAATAAAGTTTTATTGAAACACTGCTGCACTCATTTAGTCAATCTTTATGCCAGGTGTGGAGCCTTGTAAAGCACACAGATTGCGTGCTCATGAAACTGGCTCTGACTGACACTGGCTAATCTAAGCTCCAAGTCTGTTGTATTTACCTCTGAAAGAGTATAAAAATGTGCTACATGAATTATTTTGTGCTAAAGGCAATTGAGAATCCATGAGTGCAGGAAGAATTCTCTCTCTGCCTTCCCCTTATCTTCCTAAAAGCAATGCATAAATTTCCCTGTGAGGAAGGTACCCCCTGTACCAGGGAGAGAAGAGTGACTCTGCTTATTGAAGACGACGAGTTCACATAAACAGACTTCACTAAAGTAGTTCTTATCTTCCATTAGTTCCCACAGATAT
>PVJX010043356.1:0-13718 GCA_004027295.1 Dolichotis patagonum
CTTCTCCTTTTTTCCCGTCTTCCTCTCACTCCTTCCCTCCCTCTCTTTCTCTTCTCACCCTGGTCCCTTCTTTTTCCTTGTCAGGCTCTACTCCCCATCCTCTTTCCCCTCTCTCCCACTCTGTCTTTTCTTTTTCTTTCTTCTCTAGACCCCTCCATACTGAGACACTTCACACATCCCAAGGTGACAGCTGGCGGCCACCTGGGTTCTGACACTGAATCAGAATCACCATTTCCCACAGCGACTTAGGCCACAGGTCTCAATGAGAGTTTAAAGTCAGATGCTGACTTGAGAACTGGTGAATGCCCTGCCTGCCTGGGATATTGTATGTTAAGAAGCATGAGAAGATGTGCCATGGAATATACTAGAAACTTTGACAATTCTGCAACACTGTTAGTTTTATGACCTTGGGATTGTTTGTTTTGTGACCTTGGGAAAATGATTTCTTAATGAGGCCTCAGTTTCAAATAAGTCTAAAGGAGTCAAGAGTATGTCCTGCCCTTTCCGGGAGAAGTTAAAATTACTGAGGATCAAAGATAAGACAATCCTTAGGTGCCATGCCACAGGACGGCATTATGACGATGCCTACCTTCCACCTACAGCCACTGTGAGAGGGAAGGGAGTGTGCTAGGCCCCCTCCCGTGCTTGGAAACAGACATCAGCTGGACTGTCGTCTCCAGCAGGACAGGAGCAGGTGGAGACGGAGTGAACTCTCCAGGTACTTATGCGGGAGAGGGAAGGACAGACGGGAGGAGGCAGCTCCAGCGCGGCTGTGCTGAGGGCTCTGCCTACACCACAGGAGCCCGCGAGGGGAAGGGCCGTTCGTGTTCTCCCCAGTTGCAGCGAGCAGCCAGGCATTTATAACTGTTAAATATGGGCTTCCCTGCAGAAGCTCTGTGATTTGAAGAGGCAGCTGTCCTTAGGTGACCCAGGCCTGACGGGGGAAGAGTCAGGGGCTGTGTGCTGCGAAACCGGCCCCAGCAGCTGGAAGAAAATTCATTTTGTACAGAGAAGAGGTGTGAGCCATGTATCCTGTGTCTCCTAGCATCGTCATTGGTACATAAGTATCACGACTTATTTTTATGTCCTCGTATAATTAGGAAAAAATCAGATGTTGGTTTAAGAATTTGTAAATACAAGAGAAATGTGAGAAAATTATTTCTACGTGAAAACTAGTAACCATTGATCAAAGCTTCCCAACACATGGGAGTGACTGAAAGGATTGACCCCCAACATGGAATCCAGATTCTGGGACAGAACACATTGGCTTCCTAACCATCTGTCAGACATTTGCTCTCTGTCACCCCCTATTGGCCAGTCCTGTGTGCAGGGCCTGTCCTTATCTCACCTGTAATAAGCCTACCACTCAGAGTAACCCGGACTGTCACCCCCTAAGAAGCAATCCCAATTCCTCTCTGCAACCCAGTGCCTACCCTCCCCGGGAACCTCCCTGTCCACTCCTGCCCTCCCTCCTCCTGCGGCACCTGCACTGCCCACATTCCAGCCCAGCTCTTAGCCCAGGTCTGGAACACCAGCCCAAATCTTCCTGGTGGTAGATTCCTGCTTGTCGTTTGGAGTCCAGCCCACATGCCTCCCCTCTGCTTCCCCGGGGGTTTTATGCCCCTCAGTTTTAACACTCAGATAAAGGAGAAAATGATCAGTTCCTTGGGAAAGTTTCAGTACAAGAGAGGAGCAGGGTACAAACAAAAAGGACTAGGTTTGGCTTTATTTTGCATCTATTTTACCATTTGCTGAATTTTAGCATTTAAGTAAAGTTTCTTAAGGACTCTGAGGCTGTTTCCTCATCTCATAGTCAAAATAATACCTACTTCAAAGGATTGCTGCAATGAGGAGCAAGACAATAAATGTAGCACAACTGACTCCACCCAGCCTGAGCAGACGCTCTGCGCAAAGGAGCTGCTGGTGGAGGCAGAGGGGAGGATGCCGAGCTTTCACCTAAACCCTCACCCAACCCAACCAGAGCACTAGCTGGACGAGGGTGGAGGAGGGGAGGGGATCATATGCTCTGTTTCTCAGTCTGCTCTCAGGGCACCCCCTCCACTAGACTCTTAAGTTCACTGAGGGCAAGGCCTGTCGTTCCTTGTTCATGATTGTATTCCTAACACATAGTCCAGGCCCTCAATAAATATTTTTAAATAAATTAAAAATAAGTATTCTGGCAATGTTTGAACAAGTGGACATGAATCCCTTCAGGTTTTCCATTGCATAGGACACACCTCTCATTTTTAGAGGAGAGTGTCTAGAAATCCCCTCAACGGTGACCAAACCTATAGCAGTGGCAGATAGATGGGGGAAGAGCGGGCCTGCCATGGCGAGTAACAGCCCATCTTTCTTCTCCCTCTGAGGTGCTGCACGCTATAGCCACGCAGCCATGCTGGGCAAGTTATGACTAAACACACACGCATCACAGTCTGTGCGTGTACCGCCACTGTGTCCGCATCAAATTCTCGAGCATGCTCCTGGGGACAGTAGATGAGACAGAGACCACCTTGAAGTAATTTGCAAATTACTTACCTGTCATCCGCCTGTTGCTCTTTTTGGAGTGGACCCAGGTCAAGACCATGGAGCCAAGACTCCACATTAAACTCATCTTTCATGACCTGGGCTCAAACTAACTCACCAGATCCTGCCTAAGAAAAAAACTAATTGAGTGGGTGACATGAATTCCACTGAAAATAGAGTCACCTCCTGGCTCTTTTAATTGTTCCTCTTAAGGAATATTTATGATATAATGACAGATGTCTGGAGGAACTTATGTTCAGACAGTAATTTACTTGGAATGAAAAACTCTTGTATACTGGAAAGATGACAAATAAATTCAGAGGTTGCATTGGTCTCTTCACTGGGTGTTGGACACATACTTATGAAATGTCCACTATGTATTAACTATTACCCTGGGCACTGGAGGCCGAAGGTAGGGACACCAACGCTTCCCACTTGTCTATGTCTGAAGAAATAAAAGCAATGAGGAAAAATAAACAGTTATTGTGATGATTGATTTTATGTGTCGTCAACTTGACTCAGCTATGCTGCCTGCACAGTTGTGTGGTCAAACACTAGTCCATGTGGAACTGTGATGGTACTTTGTAGATATAATGAACATTTATAAAAATATCTTATCACAAGAAATACTTGCCAGTTGATTTGAAGTAAAGCACGTTACCCTGAAAATATGAGTAGGACTCATCACATTGGTTAAAGACCACAAGAGAAAAGCTTTGGCTTTCTCCAAGAGGGAATTCTGGCTTAATACTGCAACAGAAACTCTGCCTCTGCTCCCAGCTTGCTGGCTGGTCTAGACCCAGATCTCCCACATAACTCGTATCCCAGTTTCCCACCTGCAAGCCAACTGTGCAGATTTCAGACTTGCCAGCCCTCATGGTCATCATCAAGAAATCAAATTATAACAAATGCTGATGAGGAAGCAGACAAAAAGAGACCCTTCTGCATTGTTGGTAAGAAGGAAAAGTAGTACAGCCACTTGCAAAGTCAGCATACTGAGTCCTCAAAAAAACTAGAAATTCCATTCAACCCAGCTATTCTCCTTCTAGGTATCTTCTTGAAAGTTAAAGACATCATACTACACAGAGATCCATGCACGCCATTTTTACAGTGGCACAATTCAGAATAACAATCTTGGAAGCAGCCTATGTGCCCATTAACAGGTGAATGGATAAAGAAAATGTGAGAGTTCCATACAGTAGAGAACTACTTTGCCATAAAGAAAGATAAACGAGAAAAATGGATGCACCTTGAGACCATAATGTTAAGTGAAGTAAATCAGACACACACTCTTATGTGAGAAGCCCAAATTATAAGTAAAGAGCAAAATAAAAGATGACAGAAATTAGGGAGCTAGATGTTCCTCAGATGGGCAGGGGATAACAGATGGAGGGAAAAGGAAGTGAAGGGAGAGAAAGGGGATGAAGACACAAATTAAGATGTGTTATGTTCATGCATGTAACTCCTTACAAGGAACATAAATATTGTGCACTGCAAATGTGTAATAGGAAAAAAACTTTAAAGCACCAGCCTTAAGATAAATCTCTCAATAGATGATAAATAAACATATATAAGGTAGGAGAGAATATGTACATGTATGCTCACACACGCACACACATGCACACATGCACACACTATACTGTTAGTTCTGCATTTCTGGAGAATGTGAGTGATAGAACTGGAATTCAGGAAACCCGTTCCAACCTCTTCTCTCCTGTTGTCCACCACCACAGTGAGACCTGACCACCTCACCCTCTCTTCCAGGACTCTCTGAAGACTAACTGGGGAGGGGAACACACTGACACTGTGGCCAGCATACAGTAGAGTCTTCACCACCGTTTCTCCGTCTCCTTCCTTGACCGATGGGCAGGATGGATACACAGCCTGCGAAGGAGTGTTTTTCTGCTGACACAAGCTGCCCGAGATGAAATCTGATCTAGAACGGGAAGTGCTAAACAAATAAAAAGGAATTTACTCTTGGAGTATTGTTGCCACCATGACGGATGTCTGCTCCGAAGGCCATTTCTCAAGAGTTCACAGCAGAGAAAAGGGCTCACGTTAGATTTTATGTATGTGTAGAAAATAAATTGTATGACAAGAGTGGCGACATTTGGACTGAGAGAAGGCTTAGCCAAGGAATTAAATATGTCAGGAGCCTCACAGTGAAAATAACATTGAAGCAGAAGGTGAAAGGGGCATAGTTGGAAAGCTTGCCGCGTGGCATGACGGGAGGGAGCATGGCTTTGGAGAGGGGATGTCAGCCACTCTCTACTGCTGAAGCCATGATCTTCTCTTAGAAACTCAGCAAGGTGGGAGAGAAAACATATGAGCCCAGGTTCTGACTCTGCTATCACATCTGTCTTAAATTATTATTCTGTGTTTTACTGGCTACATAGCAAGCACGAGGAAAGGAAAACTAGCTATCCTCGAAAGGGAGTCTTTACCTGAGTTTCTGTCAGCAAAACTGCCATCCTTAGAGGGATCTGGACGTCAGAGAAATGTCTGACACAGTGTCACAGAGCACACAAGTGGCAGAGTGAGTTCTAAAGTTCAGCTCTGTGAGCTCCCAACCTCAGCTTTTGTATGAAGAACCAAGAGTGTTATGTAGGCATGGGTGGGAGAGAGATAGTACTAGGATACCAACTCTGACTGACTGGTTGGTTGATTGAATGATTGTGCTTGGTTGAGGTGTGGGAGATCAACTGTAGCTCAGCATGAGAAAAGGCTGTGATTAGTGATGTCTGTTATGGGTGCTGGATCTACAGATAGACTGGACGTTGTCATTCCTAATCTAGAGCTCAGGCCAGCAAAATACAGCCCAAGGGACAAATCAATCCACTGACTATTTTAGAAATAAAATTTTATCAGAGCATAGCCATTCTCATTCATTTGCATATTGTCTATGGCTACTTGTGCTCAACAACCAGAGAGGTAAATAGCAAAGGCTGTGTGGTCCACTAAGTCTAAAATACATACGAATTCTCCCTCTGGTCTTTGGGCTAGAGGATACTCAGCCCCAGACTGATTGAGCTCAAATCAAATACTGAAATATTCATCCATCACATATTCAGCTCATGTCTCATATGTGCCAGACATGATACTAAGTGCAGTTCATATCAACATCCTCCTGAAACAGTTTCCCCTGCACGTGACAGCATGGATGCAAGAGGCATTCTTGTGCTCTTGCACAACAGTGTTCTGTGTGCCTCTTTGTTTACATTCAACAAGAAAGAACCTGCTTGTCTCAGTTACTTATCTCTCGTTGCTGAGACAAAATACCCTACACCCCAAATTAAGAAAGGAAAGGTTTATTTAGCTCACAGTTTGTGGAGGTTTCAGTCCATAATCAGCTGGCTTCAAGGCAGGGTGGCCTGGCACAGGGGCAACAGTTCAAGGCAGCAGAAGACCGCAAAAACAGCAAGAGCAAAAAGGTGGAGAGCAGGCCTCTTCTCCTCCCTTATAATTGTAAGCAGGCTGACACCTCCACCCCCACCCCAAAGGCAGGAGTAGCGCTCAAGCCATCTCTGCCCTCCTCATGCAGAGGCTCAGGATGTTTATAAAGAAAGAACCCTGGATTCCTGCTGACTTGCTTTGTTAAACTTCTCAAGTTGATACAATGTATCAACCATAACACTGCTCCTGCCCTAGGTGCAATTAAACCACCTAGATCACAAGCCTAATCCCAGAATAGGAGCTTTCTTTTCTTTTCTCTTTTACTTTTCTTCTTTTTCTTCTTTATTTCTCCTCTTTTACTTGTTCTCTCTCTCTCTCTCTCTCTCTCTCTCTCTTTCTCTCTCTCTCTGTATTGAGCTACACTGAATCCAGGGCCTTCATACTGAGCTACATCCTCATTCCATTTTTATGCTTTTATTTTGGGACAGGGTCTTGCTAACTTGTCCAGATTGGTCTTGAATTTGTAATCCTCTTGCCTCAGCCTCCCAGAATGCTGAGATTATAAAGCAGCATTTGCCAGGGTTACACCATGCAGATTAACTCTATTAGGTCCCCAAACTGGAGGAGGCAATAACTTCATCTGAGTTACCTGGGGAAACATGAATGCTTCCACAAAGTCAATTTTCAGTTGAGAACCAGGAGAGGAACACGAACAGTGGACAACCACTGTCCCTTTTGCCATCATGCACACACAGGTAATGGCCTTGGATTACTGGGACAGGAAGGGAAGGATAGTGAACAGGGAAAATCTTGTTAGATAACATTACAGTGGTAAGGTTCAGAGAGCGAAACCAGCCTTAGATTTCCAATTTGAACAAATAAGTCAAGGATTCTTACCAAAAAGGTACATGAGGAAAGAGGTTGGGAAACTCTAAACCAATCATTCTCAGTTCTGCTTGCTTAGTAGAATTTACTGTAAACATTTTTTTTTTTTAAATCTTACATACAGGTCCTTCTCCAGACTGGTTAAACCAAGACCCCCAGAAAGATGCAGGGCATTTGTATTTTTTTAACATCTTCTCGGAATATTTAAATGTGTACCCTGGATTGAGAATGTTTACCTAAAGTGTTCATGGAGGAATAAAACCAAGAGACCATTTGTAAGTCCTGCCCAGTGTCACACCCCTCACCACTTTCTTTTAGTGAATTTTGCTGGGGATCCACTGTGTGTAAGGAGAAGAAATGTTGCTAGACTTCATGGTCAGTGGCTGTCATAAACACAGCTGACACACAGGAATCCCCATGCCATGAGGAGAAGGGAGGACCAGGACTCTTTCCTTGGTGGTGCAGTAAAAAGAGCAGTGACCCACTTCCCGGCCTTAGCACTGCGAGGTCCTGGGAACCATGCACATAAAGTCTGTTTCAACTCACTGAAAAGTAGATACACGCATGTCTACCTTGTGAAGGTGTCTAGGGGTTAACTGAGGGAATGAGTGTCTGCAGAGCAGACTAGAGGCAGTTGGAAACCGTTGAAGCCTTTTCAGTGGTATGGGGACCGTGGAATGTTAAGAACTTGAACTGGGAAATGACCCTGCAGCTGACCTTGAGCCCCACCCCACCAGAGAGTCTCTGCGTGCCTGGGGCATGTGAGTTCACAGTGTGGTGCGCTACTGCGATTCCAGTTCAGATTTTCATAATGAAATGACATCTCACAGGATAATAGATCTCTGAGGAGAGCCCAGTCTTAATGTAGAGGGTTTCATAGTTCGTTTGAAAGTCCATCAGTGTGGCTTGTCTTTAGGTTTTGTGGCTTCCAGGCTGGGTTGTCTGTGGTAGCCAAGCTCTCCATGGATTCTACTCTCTCAGTAAAGTCACTCTATCCAGTCAGTCAGTCAGGGGCCTGAGAGACCACCAGACCAGAGTCCCTGCTCTGGAGGCTTCCAGCCACCCCTGGAAGAGGATGTGAGTCACAAAGAGCTTGCACAAGTGTGGAGTATGTGTACAAAGTACTCACTCATTCCTTCAACACACATCACAAGAAGCATGTGGACGTATTTCCTGAAGTTCCCAGACAAGAAATTTAATTTTTACCCACAGAGACAGGATTCAAGCTTCTTGGGGAAAAGCGTGAGAAAGAAGTGTCCTTCACTCGTGCTGTGGGGATCAAAGTGGCATTGTCTAGAAGGGAGGAGGACAAATGCTGAGTCCTTCCTGTATGCCATGAACGGACACTCATAGAAGAAGCATCACCACTCACCAGGCAGTTCTCTAAACAATTTCTTCATCTTCTGGTTCCATTTTTATTTTGTGCCTCACAAGTTTGCTTTCAATTATAAATTATTTTTTAATTTAATTTAATTTTTTTAAAAGGGTAAAACTAAATATAACAAAACAGAACAAAGCAGATCAGAAGAAAACAATGTAAGTGACACAGATTTCAAAACAAGACAACAGGAGATCTACACTGGCTACCATAATGTCTCTTGCTTTCTTCTAAATGGTTGTCTGTATCTTCACACACAACGAATTCATACAAAACAAAATAGTATAAAACTGATCAGAACAGGGTAATGAAGGCATTACAGGCCTTCAAAACCAGACAATATGAAAACTAAAAATGGCTGCCATAATGCAACTTGTTCTCTTCAAAATAGCTGTCCATACCTTCATGTATGTTGAAATTAAACAATACAAAACAGATTAAAATCAGTCTGAACAAAGAATAGAAGCATTATTGGATTTCACAGCATGATGATATGAAATCAGCAATGGATACTATAATGTCTGTTTTTCTTCAAAATAGCTGTTAATTTCACCACACATAATATAATCGATTCTCATAAACTGTTTAGGAGAAGTTCTAGGCATGTATAAGCCTTTACATGTATACCTATCCTTTCTGCATTAGAGTGAAAAACAAAACAAAACAGATTACTAGAAAAATAATAAAAAAGACAAATAAATAACAATAGCAAACAGCCCAAAACAATGATACAGACCTTCAAAACAAGGTGGTAGGAACAGAACTAAGTTTGATATTTTACATAGTGATCTTCAAGAGTTCCTCAGGTCACCTGACACAAACATGCAAAATTGTTCTAATCGTATGAATATTAACTGCTTGGTTCTATGAACTTATAGAATTTGTAGAACAATCATCTTAGCTATCCTAAGTATGTTTATATAAATTCAGATTTTTTCTTTTCCCTTCCTTTTTCTTTTTCCTGCTTTTCCCTGAGATACTATTTTTTTCTCTGTTGAGAAGATTCTTACCCTTTCACTGTATTTATTGAGGATTTTATATCTTATGTACCCTTACCATGACTTACATTGGGGAGAAAATACGGTATTTACTCACATGAGTTTGGTTTATTTTACTTACGAGTATGCTCTCAAGTTGCATCCACTTATATATACCTGAATGTGATCATTCTTTATAGCTGAGTAGTACTCCATTGTATAAAAGTACCACATCTTTTGTATCCATTCCTCAGTTGATGGGCACTTAGGTTGTTTTCAAGATCTGGTTATTACAAATTGTGCTGCTATAAACATGGATGTACATATATCACTGTGATATAACGTGTGAATTCTTCTGGGAATATGCCCAGAAGTGAAATAGGTGGGTCAATTGGGACTTCCAATCCCAGCTTTTTGAGGCACCTCCAGACTGACCTCCATACTGGGTGCACCAGTCTACACTCCCACCAACAGTGCATAAGAGTTCCTTTTTCCCCACAGCCTCTCCAGCATTTGTTGTTGGTAGTTTTCTTTATCCTGGCCATTCTTTCTGGAGTGAGATGGAATCTCAGTGTGGTTTTAATTTGCATTTCTCTAATGACCAATGATGCTGAACTTTTTTTCATGTATTTATTTGCCATTTGTATTTCTTCATCTGAGAACTGTGTGTTCATTTCAGATGCCTATTTTTGGATTGGGTCTTTGAATTTCGGGGCTCTGATTGTTTTTTAATTCTTTATATGTTCTAGACAGAAGTCCTTTGTCTGAGGGACAGTTGGATAAGATTTTTTCGAAATTCATGGGTTTCCTTTTTACTCTGTTGGAGATTTTTTTTGACATGCAAAAACTTTTTAATAAGACAAGATACCAGTTATTGATTCTGGGAAGTATTTCCCGTGAGGTTTGATTTTTTTGTTCATGAATTCTCTACCTAACCCTACATCTTCAAGATTTCTACCTACTTTGTCTTCCAGCAGATTTAGTGTTTCTGTTTTAATGTTTAGATCTTTGATTCATTTTTACTTTAGCTGAGTACATCGTGTAAGCATGGGTCTAGTTTTAGTTTTTCGCATATGGAGAGCCAGTTTTTCCAGCACCATTTACTAAAGAGCCTGTCTTTCTTCCAGTGAATGTATTTGACCCCTTTATCAAAGATAAGGTGGCTGAGTGTGTTTGTAGTTGTATCTTCTAATCTATTCCATTGATCTTCAGGTCTGTTTTTGTTCCAGTACCATGCTGATTTTATCACAGTAGCTTTGTAGTATAACTTCAAGTTAGGAATTGTGATGCCTCCTGCCTTGCCTTTGTTGCTCAGAATTGCCTTTGATATTCTAGGTCTTTTCTGGTTCCAGATGAATTTTAGGAATGATTTCTCTAGGTCTGTGAGGTATACTAGTGGTATTTTTATGGGGGTTGCATTACATCTGTGTAACAATTTTGGGAGCATGACCATTTTCACAATATTTGTTCTTCCTATCCATGAACAAGGGATGTCTTTCCATTTTCTGAGATCCTCTTCAATTTCTTTTTACAGAGTATTATAATTTTACCTGAATAGGTCTTTTACTTCTTTTGTTAGATTAATTCCTAAGTATTTCATTTTTGGGGATGCTATTGTGAAAGGTGTGGCTTCACTCATTTCTCACTGAGTTTGTTATTTGTGTATAGGAATGCTATTGATTTTTGAGTCTTGACTTTGTATCCAGCTACATTGCTGAGTTTATTTATTATACTTACAAGTCTTTCAGTGGAGTTTTGGGGGGTCTTCTATGTAGAGTATCATGTCGCCTGCAAATAATGATAATTTAACTTCTTCTTTTCCTATCCTTACTCCTTTTATTTCTCTCTCTTGTCTAATTGATCTGGCTAGTATTTCCAGAACTATATTGAATAGGAATGGTGATAATGGACATCCATGTTTTGTTCCTGATTTTCGGTTAAAGGCTTTCAGTTTTTGGCCATTTAATATGATGCTGTTGGTTTTTCATAGATGGCATTTATCATCATATTGAGGTAAAGATCATCTATTCCAATTTTCTGTGAGGTTCTTACCATGAATGAGTAATGGACCTTATCAAAAGCTTTTTCTGCATCTATAGAAGTGATCACATGAATCTTATTTTTTTTTTCTGTTGATATAGTGGATTGCAATTATTGATTTGCATACAATGAACCATCCCTGAATTCCTGGGATGAATCCCACTTGATCATGGTGTATAATCTTCTGATGATTTGCTGCATTCTATTTGCCAGTATTTTATTGAGAATTTTTGCATCTATGTTCATTAGGGAGATTGGCCTGTAGCTCTCTTTCTTAGTTGGGTCCTTCTCTGGTTTTGGAATCAAAGTAATGCTTGCTTCCAGGAGTGAGTTAGGGAGAATTGCTTCCCTTTCAATTTCACTGAAGAGCTTGAGGAGTGTCAGCATTAAGTCTTCTTTGAATTTCTTATAAAATTCTGCAGTGAATCCATCTGGACCTGCGCTTTTCTTTATTGGTAAGGTTTTAATTACATTTTCAATGTCATTAATTGAAATTGGGTTATTCAACAGTTTTACATCTTCTTGATCCAGCTTTTGGTAATTCATATGTTTCTAGGAATGTGTCCATTTCTTCTTTGTTATCAAGTCTATGAGAGTAGAGGTTTTTGAAGTAAGTATTGATGATCTTCTGTATTACCACAGGGTGTGTAGTGATTTCACCCATTTCATCCCTTATTGCATGGATTTGAGTTTTTTCTTTCCTTTTTTTAATAAGGTTGGCTAGGGCTTATCAATTTTATTTATTCTTTCAATGAACCAACTCTTTGATTCATTGATTCTTTGTGTTGTTTTCTTAGTCTCTATTGCATTGATTTCTGTTCTGATCTTTATAATTTCCTCTCTTGGCTTTGGTCTTGACTTGCTCTTTTTTTTCTAGATGTATGAGGTGTTATATCAGGTTGTTTATGTGCATTCATTCTGTTTTTCTGATGTGGGAATTCACTGCAATAAATTTTCCTCTGAGGACTGCTTTCATTGCATTCCACAGGTTCTGGTAAGTTGTATTTATATTTTCATTTGCTTGTAGATATTGTTTAATTTCTTCTTTAACTTCCTCTGTGACCCACTTATTGCTCAGGAGTGTATTATTCAATTTCCATGTGTTTATGGGGGTTTTGCAGTTTCTTCTGTCATTAATTTCTAGTTTCATGGTGCTATGATCCAGTAACATGCATGGGATAATTTCAATTATTTTGCACTTACTTAACCATGTTCTGTGGGCTAGTATATGGTCTATTTTAGAGAATGTCCCATATTATGCTGAGAAGAATGTATATTCTGATGTTGTTGGGTGGAACACTCTGTATACATCCAAGTCCATTTGTTCACAGGTATGATTCAGTTCTGTTATTTCTGTGCTGATTTTCTGTCTAGTTGATCAGTCTCTTTGTGTCAATGGTGTGTAAAAGTCTCCCATTATAATTGTTATTGCTTATTTGATTTTTCATTTCTGTTAATATTGGTTTTATAGCTGGGTGCTCCCAAATTTGGTGCATATATATTTAAGATTGTTATCTCTTGCTCTTGAAGTTTTCCTGTAACTAGTATGTAGTAACCTTGTATATCTCTTTTCATCATTCTTGGTTTGAAGTTCACATTGTCTGCAAACAGAATGTCTATCCTTTCCTTTTTTGGGTTCCTGTTGCACGGAGTATTGTTTTCCATCTTTTGACTTTCAGTCTATGAGTTTCCTTTTGGGTTAGATATGTTTCTTGTATATAGCATATGGTTGGATGTTTCTTGATCCATTCTGCCTGTCTGTTTCTTTTAATTGGTGAATTGAGACCAGTTACATTAATAGTTATAACTGAAATAGATTGGTTTATTTTTGACACGTTATATTTCTGCTATTGATTCTTAACCTTTCTACTCTATTCAATTTTTTGCCTTGTTTAGTGGTGTTTTTCTTATATCTATCTAGAATGTCTTTCAGTATTCTTTGCAGGGTTGGTTTGGTGGTCATGAAGTTTTTCAGCTGTTCCTTGTAATGGAAGTAGCTTATTTCTCCATCGATTTTGAAGGATAGTTTTGCAGGGGATTCAATCTGGGTTGGAAGTCATTTCCCTTTAGGAACTGAAATACTTCACTCCATGCTCTTGTTGACTTCATTGTTTGTGTTGAGAAGTCTGCTGTGATTCTGATAGGCTTTCCTTTATAGGTGATCTGCCTCTTGTCTATAACAGCTTTTAATATTCTGTTCTTATGTTGGATATCTAGGCTGTTGATTATTATATGTCTGGATGTGGTTTTATTTTGGTTATAGCTATTTGGAGTTCTATATGCTTCACTAATCTATATGTCAATTTCCATTCTCATGTTTGGAAAATTTTCAGCTATTACTTCTGTAAATAGCCTCTTGATATCATTTTTGTTGTCACCTTCTTTTTCATTTTTACCTATCAATCTTATGTTGTTTTTCTTTGAATTGTTATTTCCTGGTTCCTTGTTATTTTTAAAAGATCTTTCCTTTCCTGTTCACTAGCTGCAATCTTGTCTTCGAGTTCTGAAAGTCTATCTTCACT
>PVJX010043357.1:0-13711 GCA_004027295.1 Dolichotis patagonum
ATTGAACTCATGACTGCCTGCTTGCAAAGCAGGTGCTTAAGCCACTGAGCTAAATCCCCAGCCCTCACCCTCACTCTTGTGAGACTCACCAAGGTCTTACCATTAGTTGGAGGGAGCTTTACTACTGGCCCTATTTAGCCACTGTACACCTCTATTTTAAGGGCATACTCACCACACTGACTGGAGCCAGCTGAGATCTTGTGTTTCGGTGAGGCAGTCACTTAATCTCCCTTCAAGCTAGCACAGATAGTTCGCTGTAGTCCAAAGTTCCTCTGGGCTCAGAGTTCCAAGTTTGCCCTTATGAGCTGGGATTGTTCAGGGGCACATGCAGTCATGGACCAGGGGTAGATTCTGGGCCCTGCTCACTTTTTGGAGTTCGCTGAGTGGAGTCCGGTTAGGCCCTCTGGTCCCTCTCGTGTGTCCTGGGCTGGCCTCAGACACAGGGCGTGGTCTTACTGCCTGGGAATGGAGTTCCAAGTTTGCCTCATGTGCGCTGGGCTTCCGCCACCGGGGTATGCATGGCCAGGGCCCAGGTGTGGATTCCAGGCCCTACTTGCTGCCTGGAGTTTGCTGAGTGTAATCCGGTTAGGCCCCCTACAAAGAAATTATACAATTTTAAGGTGCTAACTAAATAAAATACCTGATTTGGTCATTGTACAATGTATATATGTATTGAAACATCATATCATATCCCATATGCACAAAATAAATTTTAAAAAGAGCGTGACAGGATACTTTCAGGTTATATGCAAATGCTATACAATTTTATATAAGGAACTTGAACACATAGATTTTGGTATCTGTGGAGGGTCCTTGAACCAGAGCCCCTTGGCCACTGAGAGATGACTGAATTTTGGTCTGAGTTGATGTTCACTCGATCCAACAAGGAATCAAGATGGTGCTGTGTGTCACCTGGGCTCTTCTCCAGTTGTGGTAGCTGAGACATAAGGGTAGAAAAAGCTCGAGAAGATATGGGTGGCAACGAGTCACATGATATGAGTGAAAACAAAGATGCTTGATGGAAAGTACTGTGATGGAGGTTAAGTTTATTCCACATAGTGCAAGGCCAGGATATCAACATTAGAAAGGTATAAGGCAAAACCTGTTGAGTTACTGAGCAGGATAGCTCAGTGACAGCAGAATTGATGGGGAAGAAGATCATGGGTTAAAAGTTATTAACTGAAGAGATGTGGCAAAATTCAATATCAAATAACAAATTTGGGAGATTTTTCATGGAGTTGGTTTGTTTTTTGTGCATCAACCAAAGGTTTGATTTTCTCTAGACTCAGCCTTAGCTAGAACTACAAGATGACAATGAGCTTGCCAACCTCATTACTAGCTTTTACTCCATCATTTAGGAGTGATAGAGAACTTACAAAGTGCTCAGGGTGAATATGGAGTACGATGAAATAGAGCAAGTTTTTACTGAGCCCCCACCAGGTGGCTGGCACGAGGGCCTTGAGCACTAGGCTTACCATATAATTAGACTTACCAGATCAACACACCAGCCAGCCCCCCAGTGCAGAGGGAGACAGAGGGCTGTAACTTAATGAGAGACAGATGTCAACGGGGAGCAGATGTTTGCAGCTCTTCAGTTATATCAAATTAATCATCTCCTGACTTCAAGGTGCTTCTTGGAGTCCAGGAAATTTCCCTGTAATAAATTACTCTTGGGATTGATTTTTAAAGTGAGAATGTACATGCCAGTGTCTTGCATGCTTTGGAGCATTTCTACCCAGAAACAGAACAAATTTAGGTGGAAGTGAAAAGACCAAATCTAAGCTCCTGGACTGCTTTCTAACAAAAAACCAAAAAAGCCAAACAAGCAAACAGAAAACCAGAGCACCTGACATTTTATTGTGGATCTAGCTACTGCCACATCTCTGTTGGTCTACTCACCTTTTCACATATTTAACAAATCATTTTTGAAGACACACTATGGACTGAAGCTATAACAGTGAGGGAAAACACAGAGACTGACTTTATGGAGATTACAATATAACAGAAGTAGAGCATTTATTATTTGAAGTGCTTTGAACAAAGAGTGTTTCAGATTTTTGATTTCTTTTTTTTTATTTTTGAATATTTTCAAATACCTGATGAGATATCTTGGGGATAGGCCGCAAAGCTAAAGATGCAATTCATTTATACTTCATTATGCCTAATACACATAGCCTGAAAGTAATGTTATACAGTATCTTTAATATTTTATGCATGAAATACAGTTTCATGGTGTAGAATTTTCTACTTGGGGCCTCATGTTGGCACTCAAAATTTTTTGGATTTTTAGAACTTGAGAGTTTTGGTGTTTTGGACTAGAGATTGTCAACCTATAATAAAAATCTTACAAATACAAACTATGAATGTGTTATGTGGTATGTAAGAGAGTCTTGTGGTTTTTTTCTGTTGTTTGCTTTTTGAGACATGGTCTTTCTATGTCGTCCAGCCTGGCTTTGAATACAATATGTATCCCAGGCTGTCCTTGAGCACACCATTCCCCTGCTTTAGCCTTCTAAGTACTGGAATTACAGGTCTGTACCACTATACCTGGATTCCCATGGTTCTTGAACAGAGTCAGTGTAGGAATTTAACTTAAACCTGAGAAAGCAAGAAGGTTTTTTTTCTGAGCAAGTGGCAATAGCAGACAGAGTTCTTCCTCTTTACTCAGTTCTACTTCCTCCTATTCCACTCTTTTGACTTCCCTCACTCCCTGCCTACTATTCCCTCCTGCCTTCCTTTCTTTTGTTCCTTTCTATCTTTTGCTCCTCTCTCTCCATGATTCTTTCCTTTCATCTTGTCTATCTTTTCTTCTCTCATCATCATCATCATCCTTTTCTATCTTTTATGCACTCAAAAAAAATTCTTTCCCCTACAGTTGTCATAAACTTGTTAAGGGCTGGGTCTTTAATCTCAGTACTCAGGAGGCTGAGGCAGGAGGATCCTTGCAAGTTAGAGACCAGCCTGGGCTACAAAGTGAGCTCAAAACCAGCCTGAACTATATAGCAAGACCCTGTCTCAAAAAGACAAAACAAAACAAAACAAAACAAAACAGCTTGTCAGAACCCAGAGCCCTGCTCAGGATCAGAAGGGATTGGAGGGGTTGGTATAATGCACAGAGGTGGGCAGGGAACTGCTCTTGTTTAAAATGTTTAAGTCATTAGAATTCAGAAAGGCAAGTATGCTGATAGGGTAGGGACGAGTTTTCCTGGGACTTTACAAGAGGAGCACTAGACTCAAACCATAGTGCTGAGCGAGGACAGATACCTGACAAGAATATGGTTTTTAAAGTGGTTGTCTTTTGTAATAAGTCTCACAGGGTAGATAGGAGTTTGAAGGAAAGCAGAGTAAGGACCTTGTTAGTAAAGGGAAGTGCTCACTTTTAACATAGAAATAGGAGTAGGGTAGAATATTGCACCCTTGAGAAGTTCAGATGTTTAGTGTAACTTGGATGAAGATGTGAGTTGGTTAGACCCAGAAGATTCTATCACTGCAGAGCTGGTAAAAGTCAGACAGTGAACCATGTATCTTTCTGTCCTGTGTCCAGTGGGAGGTCACTGAAGGTTTCAAGAGTCACGTAATGTAATTTATCATTTGGAATGTCCTTTTTTGGACAGTTGTGTGGGCTTACCTGCTCCTGGAAGATAGGGGACCATGTAACCTTACTTTTGTCTCTTCCAAGCACCACTTCAGGCTCTGAGGTCACAGGCAGTGTCTGGCGAGGACTTTGATGCAGGAAAAAAAAAAAACTGAAATCTCAAGTATTTGGCTCTGACAGTGTTGTAGGAGCTTCATTGCCTTCTTCAAGGTGTCTGTTTGACCATGGATGGGAATGAGTAAAAGCTATAGGAACATCCTAATGGCTGGGACTTCTCATTACTGTTGTGATGATAAGATAAACCAATTTCTTTTGTTTTAATTGGGCAAAGTGTTGTTTTCTGCCAGGGTATAATAAACAAAAGAACCTTAGAAAGATGAAAGGTCAAAAAACATTTTGTTTATTCTTGATCTCAATTGATATTTGGGCCGAATAATTCTTTGTTGGGAGGGGCTGGGTGTCTTGAATTATAGCATATTTTGAGAGCTTCCCCTGTCTCTATCTATTGCATGCTAGGAGAAAAATCCCTTCACAGTTATGACAATCAAAAATATCCCCAGACATTGCCAAGTGGCGACAAAACTGCCTCCTGCTGAAAATGACTGTTCTGAGTTGTGTGGTTGAAAGTATTAAAATATGAAGACACTCAGGTGAGGTTTAGCCACCAAGGTGTGCTCAGCACATTCTTCTAGTGTTTAGAGGCATGTAGGGAGGACCTGGTGGTGTCTGATAAGCACATTCCAGTGTTGCCTCTGGAACAACAGTGTCTAAACTCTTACACTCCTGCTAATTATTAGACCACCCCTTCCTTTCTTTCATCTCCAAATGCCTCTAATGTGTTGTCATGGCACAGATCCTATTTTCTCTCTGATTACATGATCAGATGGACCTTTTTCAGTTTGGCTTTCAAAGCCGTTGCTCCTTGGAGACAGCTTTGCTAAAAGCATTTAATGATCCTTGAGGTAGCCAAGCCTTAGAGGTGCACATCTGAGGCACTGGGAGGGATGAGGAGCTTTCTGGGGTTCAACCCTCCCCCCCAGGGCTGCAGCATCTTCCATTTCTCTGTCTTCTCAGAGTGACCCTGCAGGTTTTATTCAGGTGTTGCATTTTAGATTCATGTTTCATAGGATGTCAGCTGCAGATGCAACAACTTTAGAGGTTTCCAGGCAATGCATGTGGCTGCTTCCTCCAAGTCAGATTTGTGCACTGTGGTATAACCTCAGGTATTCAAATTAGGATGCCTTGCAGTCTCCATTGGATGGAACACTAAACTTTACTGCCTCTGAAAACAAGAATTCTGTCCTATTTCTGTTTGATTTCCCAGTGTTATGTCTTCTCTCCTTTAAGAATACTAAAGCCCCCTTCTCCACTGTGTGCTTGAAATGAATGACTTCCAGGACACATATAAGTCTTACCTTGCCATATTTTGTAACAACATATTGGGTCATATCACTTAAGAGTCCACATTATGATTGTGAGCCTATATTTTGCCTGGTACCTATAGCTGGAAGATTGTTTGCTATTTTTAACAGTGATCCTCCATGGTTCTTTAACAAGAATGTGTCATTATCAGTTATTTAATATTTCTAAAATTAGAAGCCATTTCATCACTGTGGCAGCTCTGGCTTGGGTCTAGACTGTAAACCTTTTGACACTGGGGCTATTGGTACAGTCCTAATGGACAGTCATTCTGTTCTCGGCCCAGTAAGTCCTCAGTGATGTCTCAGTCTTCTGGTCTTCGCAGTGTATTTGGTCCTTGTGCCATGTCTAAAGACAATATTTACTCCTCCTCTCACAGGGCTCCCTGCTGGCAAAAGGATTGCTCATTAGGCATGCTGGAAGGAGATCCTCTGTGCACCTTCAAGGGCAGGCTTAAAGTAGGAGGCTGAGGACGGTTATTGATTAGTCTGTTTCCATTCCCCATTGTGGAGCACCATTCTCCAACACCCTCAAAGGGCTTTGTGCCCATAAATCAGTTGCTTGTAATAGTAATTAATAGGGTGACCTGCAGAGGGTGAATTCTCCTTTTCCTGAGAAGCTGAAAAACTGGGTCATAGAGATGAATATAACTGAAAAATGAGAGGAAACCCCCATAGACAGAAGTACACTGTCAATTTAGAAAAATCTTTTTCTCCTGAGGAAAAAGGAGAGATTCACTAGCCCCAAAATGGTTTTATTATACTAGGAAATAAACTAAAAAATGTATAACATCTACAGCATGGATGAATTATGTAACATAAGTAACAGAGGAAAAAATAAAGAAAATTTTAACATCTCAATTAGAATGTAGTAGATAAATATTTGTTTTATAGTGAGTGAATAAATAAACAGCCACATAATCTACTGGAGGTGGGAAATTTTAGTGACTCAGCTGGGCATTTTGACTATAAAATGCCAAAGAACAGCCTCATTGCTTTTGTCTCCTCAGTGGAACGGGCTGGATGGTTTGGGATATGTTTGGGATAGCTAGAGATTAAGTAGGATTTTAGATTTGGCACAAGTACCAATTTACACACATGATCTTTAGTTATCATGGCCATGAGAACAAATCCTTGGGATTCAGGCTCAGAAGATTTGGGTTAAGTCTTGTGCAACGCAATAGTTATAAGATATTGGGCCAATAGTTTAGTCTCTCTTGGCCTCAATTTCCATGTTTGTAAGTGGAGTTAACATCAACTGAGTATTTGAGTGTTGGTTAGTCAGTGGGGCTGATGACGCCTGTAAAAGTGCACTGATCAACACAAACTGGGATGCTCATGTGAGCTCTGACTCGTGCTAGTGGTCATTAGTGTTCTTGTTACTGTTAAATGAATGGAATGAATAACCCGGTTTTCTATGTTGGTGTTTACAACATGAATAGTAATTAATTTGAAATGGCTCCAGTCATTTCTTAGATGTCATCTGTTAAAATTGGAGGAAAACCTTCCTGAATATCAGTGGAAGGTAAAGGACAGTGTGGGTTGTAGTCATCTTCTAGGACCCTTGTGGTTATTCTGGAATCAGCTTTGATCAAATGCATGGGAGGGGAGAACTCTGATGGTTTCCTCACAGTGTGTCATGCTCAGGGAATATGGGACTACTGATTTCACTGACACACACCAGGATTGAGTGTTTAAGTTACAGTTGGCCTATGAGTACAGATTCTTTTCTATTGCCAACTCCAAATAAGGGGTGGAATGCGTGCTTGGGACCCTAACAACCCTATTTGACAAAGCTTCTATGGAAAAGAAATCTAAAGTATAAAGGAGATTAATGACTAGCTTTCTTAACAGAATGGAGTAGGTTCAGAGCTTGAAAGTGAGGAGATGTTCTCACTCTTCTTGGATGTTATGATTTAAATCTAAAATACTCTCAAGGCCTCATATGTTTGGAAAGTGGTTGTATTATGCAGACATTTTAGCTGGATTGCTGTTAGGAGCTGGGGTGTGGTAGGAGAGACAGGTCATTGGGAGTGTAATCTGGAAAAATCTATTTCCCTTCCCATCTCCTGTCTTCACGCTCTCCTTCCCAGCCTCCTACAAGCAGCTTTTCCTCTGTCACCCTGTTCCTTCTTTGGAGCTAGTCCACCATGAACTGAAACATGAGATAAAACGAGCTTTCCTTCCTTTAAATCGTGGGTGTCAGGTGTTCTGTCTCAGCAGTGAGAAAGTGACTAAGACACTGGGTTTGTTCTAACTCGTTATATTTCCCGGCAGATGTAAGGGTTAATAACTTTGCCACAAGGAGTGAAACAAGGATAAGTGGAGATAGAAGGCCGAGGGGGTGTAGCTCTGTGGTGCAGCATTTGTGCAGCATGAGAAGCCCTGGGTTTAATTCCTGAGGGAAAAGGGACAGGGAAAGAGAGAGGAAGGGAGGGAAGAAGGGAGACAGAGGGGAAATTTTTACTAAATTTGCCTCATTCTGATCTTTAGAAAATTAGACACGGAAACAAAATAAGATCATAAACATTTCAAGCTATAAACCCATTCTTTCTTTCTATTAAGAAAGCTAATCTTTAATTTCCTCTGTACTTTAGATTTCCTTTTCCATAGAAACTTTATCTTTGCCACCATTTCAGTAATTTGTATCCCTGTTAGCTCTGTTCCACTTGATCAAGCTAACCTGGATAATTCTTGAGCTATTAAGAGAACACACCATTTCCTTGGGGAGGTATTCTTTCCCATCATCGCTAATGATACAAAGTCCTTTTTCTGGGATTGTTGGTAGTAACTTCTCAGACCAGACTGGGTGAATTTTCTTCAATTGTTGGTTATTCTTTCACTATCATTTGTAGTCTTGTGGAACTGGCAGTGAGATGTGCTTCACAGACCCATTTTGTGATTGTTTTTATTATTGTCAGCAATGTGGATAAAGCAATAGAAGTGAATGGGTGTTGGATAATCACTTCTATGGGTGATTACACAAAGAAAACATGAAGTCTATCTATTTTCCTTTTTATTTGGAATTCAGAATGGGTTTAAAAACAAGTAATAATAAAAAGTATTACTGCACTTTATTACTTCACAATCCCAAGCTAAGTTTACAGATGAAGATTTCTCCTAGACAGGCAGAGAAATATTCTTTAATTCTCTAAGTGTTTAGAATTAATTTTTTTTTATCATCCTTCATATGCTAGTTGCCCCACAGAGGATCCACATTGTCTCTGTCATTTCAGTTAAAAATTCCAGAATCTCGTACAACTCCTCCTTCCCATACCGATGTCTCATTCCTCTACACCAGTTTTTGCAGTTATTAATTATTTTGCTTTCCCACCTCTCCTCACTCAGGTGGGAACACTATTTCCAGCCACCACATCAACTAAAAGAGCCTCTCTACTGGCCACTGTGGCCTGTGCTTTTTGCTCTGACCACTCCCTCACCTTGCTTTGAGATCAATCTTCTGGAAGCAACTCTCTGCCCATGTCGTTCTCTACTCCGAATCATCACTGCCTTCTTATTTCTAGTAAATAAAGACCAGACTTGTCAGGAAGAGGTCTAAAGTCATTCATAACTTGTCCCAGCCCACTCATACTTTTCCAAGACTTTTCCTCTCTATTCCTCTAACACCCAACCACAATGATTCAGTCATTCCCTAAAATAGTCTTGTATTTTTTGCATCCACAGTTTTGCTCATGCTGTTCTCTCTTACTGGGAATATTTTTCCTTATACCCTATTGTATACTTTTAGTGACTCTTTCCTCATTATCTCTTTAATGATAAACATCGTGATGCATTATAATTACTGTACCTATCCATTATATTTCTGCATTAAACATGGTAGTGGCAAAGAACAGAATTATTCTTTAAATATTTTTATACTTTGCACAATAATCAATATAATGCTTTGCACAGAATATACTTTCCGTAAGTATATTTACTGACTAATCGAGTACGTAAACAGATACAGAATCAACATATTGTTTAAACTTTGCATTACATCATATTCTGGAGTTTAACGAGTGGGAACTTTTAGAAAGCTAATTGATGCTTTCAGAGCATGAGGGAATTGAGAATTCTAAAATCTATCCAAAGTTATCAACTGTTCTCCTCCTTCTTTTCCTCATTTTCATTTCCTCAAGCCTTTTCCTCTTTGCTGTCTCATAAGTAGGGCGTTTTGTGCAGAAAAAAATTGTAAAAGCTGTTGGCATATAAAGATAGGTGACAGTTAAATCCCCCATCCTTAACGCTGCCAAACTCTCTCCACTGTTGAAGCAAAGTGCATAAATAAAGACTATTCCTTGTGATCAGATCACGGACAAAACCATCCAGTGGGTCATTTCAGCCAAAGCCATCATTGGAACAAGTCAGAAGCCTTCTGGAAATCTCATCACTGTATATCCTTTTAAATAGGCATCTTCATATTCTAACAAAATGACCTCCTCTGGATGCTTTGGAAGGGTGCATGAGCCCATGATAAAGTTCCAATAATTACTGGCACATGTATAATCACATGTACATATATGTATTGTATGTGAGGGCATGTGTATTTATTAATGAGTTGATTTTACTCTAAAGTTTCAATGTCTTTTGAGACAGCAAATGAAGTCTCCATTTTTGCTTGAAAGAAAGGCTCAAGTCCAAAAACACAGAGGTTTGGTTTGGACAAACACCCAGAAATCAAGACAACTATCTGAAGCTCTTGCATCTGCAAATTTGCACTGGATCAGCTGAGGACAAGCATTGTCATGACATTTCCAGGAATCTGTACTGTCATTGAGGCTAGAGCAGAGTATCTCTTTTGCCATAATAAATGTAAGATATTGAAAAAGATATTGGAAAAACAAAGAAAGAAAACAAGAATTGTTTGACTCCTTTAAGAAATGCAGTTCTTTCAATGCCTCCAAAGTTGTGATTGCATCTTTATGTTGCTAAAACCTGGGTCAAGTTATGACACAAATGTTTTGAATGAATAATGCACAACTTTATATTATATTCATAGATCTACAAAACTTGGGAGCTATTAGAGTCCTTGGAAACCTTCTGGTCAAACCATCTTTTATATAGATTACAAAACTGAGGCTTGGAAAGAAACCGTTTGCCAAGGATTCAAAGAGTGGAACTGGGAATCCTTCCAGAGACCTGACATTTAGTCAACGTGGTTATTCTAAATCATCACCAACTCAGTCCTCCAGTAGCACATCTAGATAGATTGAATGGGCTGAGATCAGACTGCAACTGAATTTTACTGTAATTCTCATCTTTTATTTAAATGGACTTGACTTTTGCCAATTCATTTGTAGAATAAAGGTTTACAGCGAGATGGATTAATAAACATAGGAACTGTCAGCAGGGGGCAGTAGGGCAGTCATTGGTACTCATCTGCGGAGAGGGAGAGTAAGAGAGGGTTTTGAACCAGGAAGGGAAATGCTTTCCTTCCTGCTAGAAAATGGGACCAAAGTTTTGAGGAAGCTGTCAATTTAACCAGAATCAAATTTAGTGGTGAATGCATTATGAGCCAGAAAACCTATTAGTCAATTAAAGGAAAGGGCCAAGAGTGCCTTGAACTGTTAACTGAAGGACAGAAAGAGGGAGTATATAGACCTCAATCCCAAAGCAGAAAGAAAACTGCAATCAAGGATACCAAAATGCAAATGGTGTTGGCACACAAACTTGTGGTTATGGTCATGTTTTGCGTCTCCTTGCTTTGCATTTTTAGTTGCTAACTAACAGTTCTAGAAGCCTCCTAGCAGTTTTATGTTTGTGAAAGTCAGTGTTCTAATTTATTGATGCAGTATAGCTTTAAAGTCTTATGATCCAGAAAAATCAGCTTTATATACAGGAATATTAGTGAAATTTAAGTTTGTCATGGTGGGATTACAGACTAAGAAAAGCAAACTTAAAATACTTTCAGCAGGTGTTTTTAACCCTACCCAAAATGAAGCCCCCTGAACTACAGAGCTTACATAAGGAGATCAAGATGGTTTTATTTCCTTCTCTATTTCTTCCCTAATTTGAGAGTGATAGTAAATGTATCAGATGAATAATTAAATTTCAAAGAAATCTCGAATCTTAAGCTGTGAAAAGAGAACTATAACCCATAACAAGGAGGAGCAGTATTCCCTGATCAATAATAAAGGTTCTAATATACTGTATAATTTTGCAGTGGGGGGACAAATTATGAATTAATCCACTGCTGATTTGATTAGGAAGTGACATATGCTTATAGAAAACAGTACAAATTTTACTAACTATAGGCTATTTATTCCTGGACAAAAAAATGGATGGATTGTGAATTTTGGGTGCCAGAATGGGTCCACTGAGAGACTGGGTTATGTTGAACTAATTTATTTTTCACTAAGGTTGCAAAACTGGTCAACAATGCTTTAGAGATAGTATATCTGAATTTCATTTTTACACTGATGTGTCTGTACTTGGCTAAAGACTAAGGAGTCTTATGAATGGTAGAAAACTGAGGTGTAATTTAATCCAAATCTTTAGAACATTATGGTGATAATGGCAATTCAATAGATTATAGCTGGTGAATAGCCACACTTAGAGTGAGCAAAAGCATGTATGTACGGAAATTCAACATTCCATAAGATGCTCATCTTGCTAGTGTTCTGTTTAATATTTTACTTGTTGAACACTATTATATATGACAATATATAGATGACAATTTGGGAGTGGTACCTAATTCAATGACAAAGGAATGAGTATCTAGAATCTCACCCACCTGAAACTATAGGGAAAATAGTGCAAGAAATGTAATAAAGACAATCAGAAAGTACATATAAATGTAGTATTAATAGAGTGTGGAAAATATTGAAGGTATAAGTTGAAAAAATTACAAATGACAGGATACAGCAACTCATGATGGCTTATGTATGAACCACCTTGTCAAGATATTCAGTTAGATGTTATTTTCAGGCCTTTCTGATTGAGACAGATGTTTGGATTCATAGACTGAGTAAAGCAGATTCCCTTCCTCTACACAGTTGAGCCACACACAATCTGTTGACGGTCTGAACAGTATAGGTTGATTAAGAAGTGAGTTTTTCTCTTTGACTGCCCACCTTTGATTTGGAAATTTACCGTTTTACTCTCTTTAGAGTTGGACTGAAACTTACAACAATGGTTCTTTTGGTTCTCTGACTCAGACTCAAACTACAAATTACATCATAAACTCTCAACTCTCTGGTTTCTCAAGAATTTCCATTCAGATTAGAACTATACTACTTATTTTTTTTATTTTTAAAAAAAGCAAAACAAAAAAGGGTAGAAATAATATAGAATTTTTAAAAAAATAAAAAGAAATCAACACTAGTTAACATATTGCATATTGTTATCTTAGAAGTAGTTGTTCAGGTTACAAGATCTAGGCATAAAAAATGATTACACAGTCAAACAATGACAATACAAAATGTTCCTTTTGATGAACTAACAGAGAATTTTAGTGTAGCTAGGTAAATGGAGAAAACTTGAGACTATACTCATATATGAAATAGAACTATACTACTTATTGAGTTTCCTTAGTCTGAATTTCTCAGCCTCCATAATCATGTGGGCCAATGTCTTACAAAAATATCGGAATCTCTATGTCTATCTCAATCTCTATCTCTATCTCTATCTCTATCTCTATCTCTATCTCTATCTCTATCTATCTGTCTCTGTACACAACCCACTCTCTCACACACACGTACACAGTTGATTTTACTTCCTCTCAGAATCTTGAATAATGTGCTCCTTTTCCTCCTTCAAAAGGGAGGGGGCACTGCCAAACCTGATAAAAGTCAAGAGAGCTATATGAGTAACCAAAACATCAGAATTAATCTTGGGTCTAGAAGAAACTGTTTTATTAATTACTTTGCTCTAATCAGATTATATCTAGAGTATTATGTTCAATTTTGGTAATCCCAGTATAAGAGCAAAAGGATTAATCAGGAGAAAGTCCAGAAAAAAAAGACCAAAGTGGATAAAACTAAAGTCAGACCAGTGAAAAATAATCAAAAGGACTGAGGATACCAGAAAGAAGGAATTTCAGAGAGGAGCAAAACAAATATTTTCAAATTTTTAAACTGTTACCACCAATAAGAAAAATGAATCTCATTCACATAACTTCATATGTCAATAAGATAGAGTAGATGTTCATGAAGAAGAGGCCAACCCCACCGAAGGAAGTACTTTCTGGAGACGGACTGGGCTGAAATGATAGGATAAGCTTTTTTTACTGAGTCCATTGGGTACCGTGCACTGACTGATTTCAGGATTTCCTGGTTGTCAATGAGATTAACATCAGTTATGTTAAAGATAATTTTTGATACTTTTTTTAATCTATGCAATTGTTTTTTTATAGGGCAAGGGAATGTTCTCTAGCCAAGCAAATAACATGATGGGATGAAATATCCTATTTAATAAAGGACACTTTTCCAAGGATATGTTTATGAGCAAATGATGTATTTACCTAATTTTTTTTTATAATTTTATTCAAAGAGGAAAAATCAAAACAAAATAAAACAGAATAAAGGGTAGCAACCATACAGTATTCCAAGGAAAAAAGGAAAAGTACAACAATAAAACCTAAGAAATTATTACTTGACTAATTACATACTGACTTCTTGGAAATAGTTATTTAAATTACAAAGTTAAAGCATGTAAAGTAGACATTCAAACAGTGAGACTGTTAACAGTTCTGCTCCAC
>PVJX010043358.1:0-13731 GCA_004027295.1 Dolichotis patagonum
TTTTTTTTGCCAATACCATGCTGATTTTATTACAGTAGCTTTGTAGTATATCAATTCAGAGATTATGTTGCCTCCTGACTTGCCTTTCCTGTGCAGAATTGCTTTACTATTCTAGGTCTCTTCTGATACCGAATGAATTTTAGGAATGTTTTCACCACTTCTGTTAAGTATTTTAATGGTATTTTGTTTGGGTTTGCCTTAAGTCTGTAAACAATTTTGAGACTATGGCCATTTTCACTATGTTGGTTCTTTGTATCATGAGCAACAGATATATTTCCATATTGTGTTATCATCTTCAATCTCTATTTTCAGAGTACTATGGTTTTTAATCTATATATCCTTCTCTCTCTCTCTCTCTCTCTCTCTCTCTCTCTCTCTCTCTGGTACTGGGGATCAAACTCATGACCTCATGCTTGCCAGGCAGGTGCTGTACCACTGAGCTACATCCCCAGCCCCTTCTTTTACTTTCTTTGTTAGATTGATTCCTAAGTATTTCATTTTTTGGATGCTATTATGAAGGGTGTGGTTTCCATAATTTCTTCTTAAGTTAGTTTGTTGTTTGCATACAGGAATGCTGTGGAATTTTGAGTGCTGATTTAATATCCAGATGCACTTCTGAATTCAGCTATTAAATCTAGAAATCTGTTGGTGGAGTTTTGGGGATCTTGTACGTACATATCATGTCATCTGCAAATAATCATAATTTAATTTCTTACTTTTCTAGCCTTATTTCTTTTATTTATCTCTCTTGTCTAATTGCTCTGCATAAGGTTCCAACACTATATTGAATAGGAGTGGTGATAGTGGACATCCTTGTCTTGTTGCTGATTTTAGAATGGAAGCTTTGAGTTTTGGTCCATTTTGTATAATGTTGGCTGTTGGTTTGTAATAAAGGCTTTTTATCAGCTTTAGGTAAAGACCCTGTATGATTTTTCTTTAGGTTTCATGAATGAGTGTTGGACTTTATTAAAACCTTTTCATGCATCTCTTCAGATAATAATGAGATTTTTTTCTTTGGCTCTGTTAATATTGTATATTACCTTTATTGATTTGTATATGCTTAGCTATCCCTGTATTTCTGGAATGAATCCCATTTGGTCATGATATATAATCTTCTTGATTATTTGTTGCATTCCCTTTGCTAGTATCTAATTGAGGATTTGTGTGTCATTATAGAGATTGTGCTGTATTTCTCTCTCTCTCTCTCTCTCTCTCTCTCTCTCTCTCTCTCTCTCTCTCTCTCTCTCTTTGTTGGGTCTTTGTCTGGTTTTGCTATCAGGGTAGTACTTGCCTCCAGGAATGAGTTATAGAGTATTCTTCCCTTTCAATTTCATTAAAGATTTTAAGACATATTGATGTTAAATCTTACCTAATTTCTTGTAGAATTTTGCAGTGAATCCATCATGACCTGGGCTTTTCTTTGTTGGTAAGTTTTTAGTTACATTTTTAATTTCATTAATGGATATTGGGTTATTCAGAATTTTTATATCTTTTGATTCCGCTCTGATAATTCAGACATGTCTAGGAATCTGTCTATTTCCTCTGATTTTTTTGTTGTATGAGAGTAAAGATTTTCAAAGTAGGTATTGATGATCTGAATTTCCATGGGATCTATAGTGATTTTACCCTTTTCATTCCTCAAGGCATGAATTTGAGTCTTTTCTTGCTTTTTTTTAAATAAGATTGGCTATAGCTTTACCAATTTTATGTATTCTTTCAAACAACCAATTATTCATTAATTTTTTGAATTGTTCTCTTTGTCTCAGTTGCATTAATTTCAGCTCTGGTCTTTATAATTTCCTCCCTTGTATGGGCTTTCAGCTTGTCTTGCTCTTATTTTTCTGAAAGTTTGAGGTGTAACATTAGATTGTTTACTTGTGCTCATTCTGTTTCCCTGATGTGAGAACTCACTGCTATAAATTCCCCTCTTAAAACTGTTTTCATTGTGTGCCACAGGTTCCAGTATGCTGTATCTGGATTTTTAAAAATTGTACATGTTCAGTTTCTTCTTTAATTTCATCTGTGACCATTGGTGTTTCAGGAATGTGTTACTTAATTTGTGTTTTCTTTTTGGAGTTCTTGTGGTTTCTCTGCAGTTGATTTCCAATTTCATTGCTCTATGGTTGGATAAGGTTCATGGGATAATTTCAGTACCTTTGCATTTACTGAAACATGGGCTAATTTATGGTCTGTTTTACAGAATGTCCCATATGCATCTGAGAAGAATGCCTGGTCTGATGTTGTTGGATAGAATATTCTGTAAACATCTGCTAAGTATTTTTTCACAGGTTTGGTTCATTTCTGATATTTTTTTGCTAACGTTTTTGGGTCTCGGAAATCTATCTCTGTGTTACAATGTGGTATTAAGATCCCTGATTACAATTGTGTTATTGCTTATTTGATTTTTTATGTCTATTAATTTCATGTTTTATATAGTGCAGTGCTCCCATATTTGGTGCATACACAGTTATTGTTATCTCTTCCTCTTGAATTGCTCACTTTACAAGGATAATAGTGACCTTCTTTATCTGTTTTGACTATTTTTTTTAAGTTCATATTGTCTCCAAACAGAATCGTTAGCCCTGTTGTTTCTGAGTACTGCATAGAGTACTGTTTTTCATTCTTTGACTTTGAGTATATGCATTTCTTTTGGAGTCAAGTGTGTTTCTTGTATTCAGCATATTGTTGGATCTTCTGTTTAGCCAGGTGGTCTGAAAAACAACAATGTGTACAGAAGTGTAAAACTTGAATTTTTACCCTCGTGAATGATCTAACAGATTTAGCATAAGTTTACCTGAGCATCATGGCAGAGTAAAGTACACGGACACCATTCTTCTGCTATGTAAACATGTATTTTACCACAATGAAATGTGGGCTTATTTTTGTTTTTCTGGTAGAACTAGTCCACTTTAGTACATTGGAACATGAAAAACCAGATTTCTATGTTTTGGAGGTGTTCAAAAGTGAATCATCAGATCACTCGTGTATGGAAGATGAAAATGATAATGATTTTGACATTATCCATGTGGAACAAGGTTTCTGTGACAGTGAAATGAAGCAAGAAACAACTGGTACAGATACAGAGCTCCTTGATTTAGATGACAAAGAAAACAGTACATATTTGACTAGTCAAAATGTGACAAAATGATCACACAAGCAAATGCAGCAACCCAATGTTAGAAGTAAGTCAGAAAATATGATGATTGTGGTAGTGGTGAAACCTGTTGGATGGGGTGCCAACAGGAAATTGGAAATTTCCAGTGTTAGAAATTGTTTGCAATAGATGAAGTGCCACAAGATGTTGTAAAATACACAAACACTGAAATACAAGTAAAATGTTCTGTATGCACTGATAACAATACTCACAGTTTATTTATTATGACACCTCACTAGCTCAACTGAAAGCATTCATAGGTCTGGTGTACTTAGCAGGGCTTTCTGTGGTCATCACAAGAATGTAAAAAACTTATAGGAAAGCATTTCATATTCACTTGGAGTTTGTAGAATAATGATGGCACTGAGGAGATCTGGTTTCCTTCAAAATTGCCCGAGGTTTGATGACAAAACTACCCACCGAGAAAGAAAAAGAACTTGCAATCTGACTGCTATCCACTCATTTCCGGAGAGATTTGTAATTGTTAAGCAATTTACGTACAATCTGAATACATGACTTGTTGATGAACATATTGCAATATTTAATGGTCGGTCAGATTCATGCAGTATATTTCCTAAAAATCTTTGAAATGTGGCATAAAAATTCATGCCTTTGTAGATGCAAAGATTTATTATGCTTTCAATTTAGAAATTCATTCTCAGGCTGTGTGTGGTAATATATGCCTGTAATCTTAGCACTCAAGAGGTTGAACAGGAGGATTATCATGAGTTTGAGGCCAGCCTGACCTACATAGTGAGACCTGCCTCAAAAAAAATTCAAAAACGTTTTCCTGAACTCAGCCACCAGGTCCTTATTCATATAGTAATAAACCAAATTATGTTTTGAATGGACTTGTTGCTCCCATCTTCCAATGGGATGTGACATTCAACAGATGGTTACCACTTTCCACCTGATGTTACATTTGCTAACAGAGCCCAAATTGACCAACATAGGAACCATACACAAGAGCAAAGCAGAAATTCCAAATGAAGTGTCATGATTTCAAAACAGAGAATTGTATATACAATTTTTGGATTTCAGAAAGATGTAACATTAACCTCATATATGGCAAAAAAATAAACTGATACTGCTGATGTCAGCGTTGCCCCATGATGAAAAGATTGATAGGGAAACCTTGGCAAAACAGAAGCCTGAGATGGTAACTTTCAACAACAAAACCAAAGAAGAATAGATATTGTTGATGAATTATGCAGCAACTATGATGTCACTCAAAACACAAAGCAATGGCCAATGGTTGTGTTTTACTCAATCCTAAACATGTGTGGCATAAATAGCTTCATAGTTTACAAAGAAAGTAGTAAGTGCAAAATATCAGGAGGAAATTTTCTTAGAAGATTGGGACTGGAACTAATAAGAGATTATTTATAGCAGAGGAAAGAGAAAATATTTCTTGCCAGAGAACTATGCAAAAAAAAAATTGTGGGGCACGTTGGTGAACTGACTGATGAACAGAAGGCACAACATCATAAAGACCTGAAGCAACAACAGGTAAACCAAAATGATGTCAACTGTGCCCTGCAGCAAAGGACAGGAAAACAAAACATACGTGTTTCAGTGTAAATGACACGTGTGTATGGAAAATACAGTTTTCATGTGTGAAGACTGCCTTGTGTTTGACAGTACACACAAAGATTACTTCTGTGGTGAACTTTTGTTTGTATTCACATTCATATTCATAAACTTTTTTATTTTTGAGTTATCTTTTAGGTTTTGGAAACCAGTAAACAACTGATATGAAAATGTAGATGTCTATTCCAAGCACTCATTACATAATTGGTATTTTATTTTATTGATATCTTATTTTCCTGATAAATAGAGTCACTGTACAATGTAGAAGAAAGCTCTTGATATCTCAGGAAGTTGAGAGGTGAGAAAAACGCCCTGCCAGAGAGGAAAGCTAGGCACATGTGCTGTCGGTGTTAGACGTGTGTATGTGATGTGCAGTTGTCATGTATGAAGACTGCCTTGAGTATGACAGTTGAAGCAAAGATTAGTTTTGTTGTAGAGTTCTATTGGTAGTTTCATTATAGTGAAGCAGAAATCCTGACCTAATTGCAGCCATGTTGTTAAATAAAGCTACAGTCATTCTGTTCTCTGCCACTGAACTCAGCTAAATGATACAATTTGCCATCAAATTAAAACCTGTGAATGTAATAAAAAATTGCTATATATAAAATTGTGCTCATCACTATGCTCACCACAAGATACCCATTGGACCATAGACTTGAGTCTTACCTTGTTCTTGCAACTTCTGTTCACCAGCTTATAAAAAGACAAGCTTTCTATAGACCTCACCTCAGACTTTGTAGATTACTCCTCTGGGGTCTGAGAAAATCAGTAAAATTTCCTTTCTTCTTAAGAGCTCGTGGCTTGATTCAGTTTTCCCCCACAACAGCAGTTCATAGAGGAATTTATTTCTGATGCTATCTTTTAGGTTTTGTAAGCAAGTACACAGCTGATATGAAATGTTTATTTTAAATGCGTACTACATACTAAGAATTTAATATTTTATTTTATTGATATTTTATGTTCCTGCTAACTATACATTGTACAATATAATTAAAACCTCCCAACAAAACATCAAGACCAGCAAAATGTCAGGTATGTCCTACAGAATGGCCAGGAAAGTAAAACACGTGTGCTGTCAATGCAAGTGATACCATATGTGTGTGTCACGTGTGAAGACTGCCTTACTTGTGATAATTGAAGTAAAGATTATTTTTTGTAGAGTTCCATTGGTATTTTCATTGTAGTTCATATGGGAATTTATTTGTATTTTTATTTTTTAGACTTTGCACATCAAAAACAATTGATGATGAAAATTTTGTGCTTTTCTATGAACAATAAATATTACCAATTCAATACTTTTACAGGGAAGCAATTCCTTCCTTTTACAGGGAAGCAATTCCTTCCTTTCCAGTGTCTTGTCTTCCAGAGGGCTAGCCCTGGTTGTACATAGAATGGTTTCCAAAAGTGAGGGAATAAAATAAAGCTGAAACATGCCTTGAGGCTGAAGCTCAGGTCACACATAGGACCATTTGCATGGTGCTGTACTTGCCAAAAAGTGACAAACCAGCTCAGTTGCAAGGAGTGAAGGACTAGAATCCACCCTGTCATGAGAGCTACTGTAAAGAATTTATGACCATTGGTAGTAGTTGACCACAGTGGGGGATATGCACTCATTCTCTCTCTCTGCTTTCTTGTGTGTAGACTTCAATTAAATATAGTTTTGTTTCATTACTGTATTTTAATTCTCTAAATCTTTGGTGAAACACAGGGTAGGCTATGCTATAAAGAGATCCCAGGTAGTTAAATAAACATGTAGGATAGAATATTATTTTCCTGTAATATAAAAATTCAGTAGATTTCCAGGGAGATAGCTCAGCAGCAAAGCACCTGCCTGGCAAGCACAGTTTGATCCCTGGTAGAAACAAAAATCACATCAGTAGATAGTTCCAGGAAGGTCTAGTAGTTTGATATTTTCTAAGGGTCAATGTCCTTACTCATTGTTCTGATTTTTCTTTGAAACTTAGAAATTTTACAGAACTAAAAGTTTTTGTTTATCACAAGTTACAAGTGTGTGTTCAAATAATCATCTTGGCTATCTGTAAGTCATTGAAAAGTAAAATTTGTAAAAATAAATTCATAAAAATATCAAAATTAATACCTTTTAATCTTTGTTTCCTAGAAAGTAGCAGATGACCTGAAAATTGAGAACAAAGCCCTTCAGAAACAACTTAAAGAGGCATTACTGGTAAAGAACGTTGTTTCTATTACAATTGTTACAAATAAGGAAAATTCTGTATCTATAAAAATATATTTTAAATGAGTAATTTGACCTTATAAACTAATAGACCTATATATTTTACTATCTTGACATGTTTAAATATATTCATGTATGTAATACCACTACATAAATATAATATTTACTCTTATCAAGAAGTAATCAAAGAGAAAGTAAACTTTTTAATCAAAGCAATTAATTTCAAACTAATAGGCAACATTTTCAAAAGTAAAAGACTGCAGGAATTTGAAACTAACTTAAATGAAGACATTGGCTTTTACTCTTCTTTGTCAAATTTTCATTAAACAGTAAAAGAATGAAAAGAGCTACATTTTCTCAAATAGAAAAAAGCATAATTATCTGTATTCAATTTGTATTATGATAGTCATTAAAGATGCTTAATATTAAAATAATTTTAAAGCATAGGGACAAAATATGTTTTAAAGTAGACTAAAAAAGCAATAGATGTTCTTTTTATCTAAAAGAATCACTTAAAATATTATTCATGCTGTTTGGAAAGCAAAATACAAAATAATTTATCCAAAATACTACTCAATGTAGGTACTCAATAATACCTAATATGACATTAGGGTAGCATTTCTAACAAAAACAGAGAGCTTTTTATGGAGAAAAACACTGTATATTACCATGGAACATAGTTGAACCATGAAGAAATTAGCTTTGAAAGTTTAGTACCAGTATTTCAATGATGTACAAACTTAAGGAAATTTAGCTTTGGATACAAATGACATTATTTTTGAGTAATGAATCACTATGTAGGAACATAAGCAATTATATAGAAGAATAATTAAGGAAGATTTACTCAGCCAAAAGTCCATAGATAGTGATTATACAATCATTATACACTCTGAGTTCGAGGCCAGCCTGGGTTACAAAGTGAGTTCAAGGCCAATCTGAATTGTACATTGAAACCCTGTCTCAAGAAGACAAAAATAAATAAATTAAGTAAATTAAGTAAATTGTACAACAGTTATACTGAGGTTCTGGTATTGAATGGAAAGTTCAAAAATAAAGTCAAGTAAATTCAGTAATTTATCATTTTATATAATTTTAGATATTAAAACTTTTCATAGAATAGTAACATAGTCACACAACATAAACATTTGGAAAAAAAATAAGTTTCTCTTTCATGAGATACCAAAATGTGGTACAGATTGACCTGACGTCCGAAATGAATAAATGAGTTGTGAGGATTTTAGGTAAACATTGAATAACAGCTAAATCCTCTTGACTATAGCAAGGCTTTTAAAGTGTCAGCCCCGAAACAAACATGTTAACTAATTTTGTTCTATGTTATTTTAAACCTTTTATGGCAACACACACACACACATACACACATGCACACGTGCATGCACACACATCGATTCATGGCAGTACACACCTTTTGTTATCCCAACACCCTCAGAAGACAAGGGAAAAGGATCACAAGTTTGAGCTCACCTTGGTTAATGTAGTAAAGAGAGCCAGTCTCACATAAAAAGTAAGAAATGGGTTAGCAGGTTCAATCCATAGAATCACAAAAATAAGAGAATGCTTATAAAATAATTTATATGAAGATATTTCATACATCTAAAAGAAGTATGTATAGCCCGCCCCTGTAATACACAAATAGGCAAGTCATGATTCAGAAACACACATGGCCAGTAAATGCACACAAATATAGTATATTCGATCTCACTATCAAATAAATGCAATTTAAAGTAATAATGGAATTTTTATAATTTACTCTGTAAAATTTTAGGGAAAAGAAGTATCTAGTATTTGTTGATGCATGCTGAAATGATCACTCTTTTACATGCTTCTGTTAATCAGTGTGAATTGTTAATTTTCTAGAGGAAAGTTCAGCAAAAATCTTGGAAAGATAACAATTTCATTTAATAACTATCTTTTAGTAATTCAGTTAAGAATAAAAATGTACAGAAATTTTACACTCCTGTATAATTAATATTTTAATAGCAAAATTTTCAAATCATTAAAAGGACCACTGATAAGACATTTGTTAAGTAAATTATGATATATTACTAAATATAGCCATAAATTTTAATATACGTTTATTATGGAAATGTGTTCAAATAGCATGATTTATTATAGATATGATTTATTATAGATAAAAGTAAAAATGCATAGACATATGTTCTAGCTATATTTTGAAGCAGATAAAAAGATTATACAGCGTAATGTTCACAGTATTTTTTTAGTGTGAGGAGATATTTTATGAATTTTCTGTTTTCTGATCTGTATTTTCTTGGTAATAAAATTAAAAGATACTTTAAAGAAAATTTTCATTTTAGAAGAAATAATTTTTACCATTTCTTTCATTCTTTGATGGATATTAATGGATTTTATCTTATTTACTCTCTACCTCTTCCAATAATTCTTACCTTTTATTATCAGTTTTTATTTTGTCCATATAATAATTAGAATCTTAAAAATTATCAACTTGGAAAAACACCTGGATATTAAAACTACCCCTCAAAATAGGAATAGATATTTCAATTTTAATTTGCAGCCTTTCAACTATTGACTGTACTAATAGCTTAACTTAGCTTCTTCTAACTAGTAAATAAAAGTCGAGAAGTAATGTGGGCATAAAAATATACACATCCAAAGGTGCTGGTAGGAAAATGTCACAGGAAATAATGCTTAACAAACTGAACTTTCTTAAAAACAGGAAGCCGAAAGAACTAAGCATCAGCTTCACAATGTCCTAAATCAAGGAGCAGAGTCCATTACAAGTGACAAGAACAGCAGAATAGCGGAAATGGGTATAGATAAAATAAAAGCTACCAGTAAAATAAATTCCTATTCACAAGGACAAAAGACAAAGACAAGTGATAAGATTCAAGACCATCCACAGGTAAGGAAATAACTGGAGTGCTGTGTGCTATAATAAAGTTGTCTTTCATATTATTTCTTACTTCACTTATACACATTATTCTTTCTGTTTGGACTTTTGCCCTTACTTTCTCAATGTAATTGTTCAGTATCATTTTGAGTACAAAGCCATCAGATAACTACACACTGATTCGGAATTAAGCATGTGAGAGTTGAGAACCAGAAGAAAATAGTTTTAAAGACTATTCTTCAATAAATTACAGTGATCCTCACTGTCAAACTGCTCCAAGGTCTAATTTTCCACTACTCAAACAGAAAAGTGTGAAAAAAATCTGCTTCATGTTTGTAACTTTGTTCCAAATTCGACCTGAAAAAACCCCAGGGGCCAGAGGAAGTCATGCTTGCATGTTGCTGCCGCCACACAAGGTGATGCTTCGTATAAAGCTCTGCTCTCACCAGACAACATGCAGTACTTACATTAGGGTGTAAAAACATTCTTCATTTTGCCTTTTTTTTTGCACTTTATTTTCATTAAAACATCATAACCCATGGCTCCAAAGAAAGTTACTGATACCAGCAATAAAGCTAAGAAGAAAACTGCAAGAACCACTTTAGAGTAAAAGAAAGAAATCCTTGTGAAATTTGTTGAAGTCTTAGAAAAATGAATTTGTAAGTGCAGTTTTGGGGCCTCAAAACCGATTATTTGGTTTTGCATTATTTCCTATGGGAAAAATATGTTCAGTTCTCAACTTTTTAGTGTTCAGACATGAGTTGTGGAACAAACTCAGTTCCAAAAGTGAGGTATCACTGCACTAGAATACAAAACTTTGGAGGAAAAACTCTAAAAATACTTCTTTCTCTTGTGCAGTTGATTTAGACTTCCTTGAACTTCAGTCAGGATTTGTGAAGGCTGATCCTTTCTTGCGATCTAAGCCTGCTCTCCCACGAGCCCTTCCCGCCAAGGCACATGCTTTCAGCATTCTTGTGCACACCAGTGCATAATCAATGCTTTAGCTGCAACGAACTCACTTAAGTTCCTGGAACATACTGTTCTGTCACTTTCAGGATTCTGTATATTTTGTTGTCCTTGCTTGATATACTGCTTTCCATCCTGCCTTACTTCCTAAAATCCATCTGGTTAAAACATGAGAAGCATAAAATACTATTTCACTTATCTGTTGCTGTATAATAAATTGCCCCAGGATTAAGTGGTTTGCACAACATGTTAATCTCTCACGATATTCGTGGGTCGAGAATCCAGATGTGCCTCCACTGGGTCCTGTGACTGAGTCTGTCACAACTTTGGAGTCAAGCTATTAGCCTTGGCTGAATTTAGCTTCAGATGGAAGAGGAAGAGGGTGTATTTCAAAGCTCACTCAGTCATGCAACTCTTGAGGCCTCAACCCCTTGATGGTTTTTGGCTTAAGGCATCAGTATTTTGCCCTGGCACCTCTCCATGAGAATGCTTGCAAGAAGGAGGAAGCGGGAAGTAAACGAAGAGATGAGAGTGGGATAAAATGGAAAAGATAAAGGGGGGAAAGAAGTAGTAGGAGGAAGAGGAGGAGAAGGAGAAGAAACTAATCTCAGAAATGGCATCCCATTTTTGCCATATCATATTAATCAGAAAATAAGCAGAAGTAGTGAAGACCAGTGCACACATAAGAGTACATTGTCGGCATCAGTGCCCTTAGTCAGGGATCATTGAGAGACATTTTAGAGGCTACCTACTATAGGTAAATTGGTATGAGGCTATGAAAATTAATCAGTTTGATTTTCAGTATTCAGAAAAAAAAGAACCACTGAAAGTTTCTGAGTAATGGAATACCATGGGAGATCTATGTTCTTAAAAAAATTGTACATCTGTGAGGCAGATGGACTTTTCTTCTCTTATTGATGCTATAATTAACACAGTCTTTATATGTTATTTAAAAACGGGTATCGTTTTCATGCTAATACAGCTCTCCTAGTATAGTGCCCTTGGTTGGCTGTGGGGCTGTGGTGTGTGTGTGTGTGTGTGTGTGTGTGTGTGTGGTTATATGATTAACTAATTTATTTTTTAAATTTTATTTTAAAGAGAATAAAACATAAGAGGGCAGAACAGAGCAGATCAGAACAGGACAACATAGTCAAAACAGCACTTTAAGACAACCGGACATTAAGAGTAGCTATCACAATATCTCTTTCTTTGCTATAGTTGAGCATAGTTTCAAATACAATAATATCAAAAATAATAAAATAGTATAAAACCATGCAAAGAGTGAAAGAATTGCAGGGAATTCTGAACGGAAAAAAAGAGAATGATCAATGGGTACTATAATATCTCGTTTTCGATGAAAAATTTTGTTTATACAATCACACATATTCAAATCCCAATAAGACAAAATATGATAGATAGAACTAATGGTAATCGAAGAATAGAAGCTAGAAGAATAGAAGAATAGGGCTTCCAAGAAGGATGATATTAAATCAGCAATAGCTGTCATAATGTTTTGTTTTCTTCAAAACAGATGTTCATACCATCAAGCATAATCAAGTCAAACAAAACAGAATAAAACCATTCCAACTGATGAATGAAAACATTGAAAGGCTTCAAAGCTATGAGATGGGGATTCATGATTACCATAAAATCTTATATTCTCTTACCAAATCTTATACTAGGGAGACTATATGGTATTTACACATGTGAGTTTGGTTTATTTCGCTTATGAGTATGGTCTCAAGTTGTGTCCATTTATTTATAAATATCTCAATGTGATCATTCTTTATAGCTGAGTAGTACTCCATTGTGTAAAAATACCACAACTTTTTTATCCATTCCTCAGTTGATGGGCACTTAGGTTGTTTCCAAGATCTGGGTATTACAAATTGTGCTGCTATAAACATGGGTGCACATATATCACTGTGGTATGGTGTTTTCAGATCTTCTGGGAATATGCCTAGAAGTGGAATAGGTGGGTCAAATGGGACGTCCAGACCCAGCTTTTTGAGGAATCTCCAGACTGACCTCAACAGTGGTTGCACCAGTCTACACTCCCACCAACAGTGCAGAAGAGTTCCTTTTTCCCCACAGCCTCGCCAACACTTGTTGGTAGTATTTTTGATCCTGGCCAATTTTCTGGAGTGAGATGGAATGTCAGTGTGGTTTTAATTTGCATTTCTCTAATGACTAATGATGATGAACACTTTTTTATGTATTTATTTGCCATTCGTAATTCTTCATCTGAGAACTGTATATTCATTTCAGATGCCCATTTTTGGATTGGGTCTTTGAATTTCACGGGTCTGATTTTTTAAAATTCTTCATAAGTTCTAGACAGAAGTCCTTTGTCTGAAGGACTGTCCATTAAGATTTTTTCCCAATTTGTGGGTTTTCTTTTCACTCTGCTGGAAATCTCTTTCTACATACAAAAACTGTTTAATAAGATGTGGTCCCAGTTATTGATTCTGGGAAGTACTTCCCGTGTACTTTGGTTCTTGTTCATGAATTCTCTTCCTACCCCTATATCTTTGAGATTTTTACCCACTTTGTCTTTCAGCAAATTTAGTGTTTCTGTTTTAATATTTAGATCTTTGATCCATTTAAATTTTAGTTTAGTACATGGTGATAGGCATGTGTCTAGTTTTAGTCTTCCGCATATGGATAGCCAATTTCTCCAGCACCATTTGTTAAAGAGACTGTCATTCTTCCAGCAAACATGTTTGGCCCCTTTATCAAAGATAAGGTGGTTGAGTGAGTTTGAGGTTATGGTTGTATCTTCCAATCTATTCCACTGATCTTCAGGTCTGTTTTTATTCCAGTACCATGTTGATTTTATTACTATAGCTTTGTAGTATAATTTCAAGTCAGGGATTGTGACACCTCCTGCCTTGCCTTTGTTGCTTAGAATTGCCTTTGCTATTCTAGGTCTCTTCTGGT
>PVJX010043359.1:0-13709 GCA_004027295.1 Dolichotis patagonum
GCAGACTTTCGATCCAAACAGCCCAGGCCGCTCTACGGGTCTGAGAGTTTCGGGTCCCAAAGAGACAGCCTGAGATGCTGCTTTCTAGGAGACTTCCTTCCTACTCACTCCAGTGCAGCACCGCTGCACAGACTCCAGGCCGCAGAGAGAAGCCAGACCGCAGGCTGAATTGGAATCACGCACCTCCTCACCCTCATCTCAAATCAGCTGCTTCTTTTCTCTTAATACATACAGAGTGCAAGCACTGGAAGGGTGATAGGTGAAGGCCATTTGCTTCTTCATGTATCTTACCTGGACACTTACAGGCAGGATGGCAAATTGGGAATGCTCTAACTTTGAGATTTCTTTCATGTATCTGGTTCAATTGTGTATTAAACCCCTCATGAAGCATATTATCTTTCTATTTGAACTTGTATTGTGCCTAGCATGGTTACTTTACACGTATTTTCATGATGAAGTTTTGGAAAATATTAAAATTTTTAAAAGTGCTTAATGATAAGGTACCACAGTGGAAGATGCTGTTTAATAGTTTCACTCTTGATTGCTCAAAACTGTTGGGAACACAGCAACCCTGCACATTAGCTAAAAATAGCAGGATTTTCTTGGTCATTTGTAATCTTGTTTAAAACTCAAATTGAAAATTTAAAAAACTGGCTTTTTTTTTGGTGCTGGGAATTGAACTCATGACTTCATGCTTGCCAGGCAGACACTGTGCCACTGAACTATATCCCCAGCTCTAAACAACTGGCTTTTGGCAAGGACTTTCTTCCAATCCCTTCTAAAATGAAAAATATTTTTCTATGACTTGTGCAGTTGCTCCCCCAAAGGAAGGACAGGCTTAGTATTATAACATTTTGATATTACCTACATTTCCCCTTTAGTTACTATGCATTGGCCTCTGGTTATTGACTGAGCTAATATATGTCTGGAAAGCCCTTTTGTTTTTAAGAACAGAAGCTAATCACCACCAAATCAGGAGGTTAGCCAGAAATTTGTCACTATGGTAGCTAAATTGGAAACTGATCTTCTCTTACCAGTCTCTTCAACTGGAATGTAAATCCAGACAGGCTAGTAGTACACTGAGTGAGAGAGAATGAGAGTTTTCCCATAACTTATTTTAAGGTGATGATTAAGTGTACTTTCACTATGGAAACTCCTTTGGGTAAGGTCTGGAAGAGTTAGGAATCAGTTCTGACAATAATTTGAAAGCATAAGAGGAATGTTTTCTCCATAACATTTATGTGACCATCCCATCTCCCCTGTTTAAGAATGAAGAATATAAACATAACTCGCCATGCTCTCTGTGTAGACCAGTGGCCAAAGCATACCAAGGCAAAGAAAGTTCTGAAATTCTTATTGCCATTATTATTTCTTTTTAAATTTTATTTAAAGAGAGAAAAAAACAACCAGGCAAAACAGAAAAATGGTAGCAACAATACAGAATTCCAAAGGGAAAAAAATAAAGGAACAAAAACAAACAAACAGAAAAACCCAAAACAACAACAACAAAAAACAAAAACACTAAGAAATCACCACTTGATACATTACATACTGTCATCATTGGAAATAGTTGTTCAAGTCACAAAATTAAAGCATACAAAGTAGACATTCAAACAGTGAGACTGTTAACAGTTCTGCTCAACAATCTAACAGAAACAGTACTATGGTCATGTATCTTACACACTTAAACATACATGCAGTTATATCCTTTAGAGCACTTTCAAAACCTCTCTTTTTTACAGTAGCACATTTTGGGTTTTATTATACCTACAGTTCTTATAACTTTTTACACTAGAGACACAATGCAATATTTATAAATGTGATTCTTATTTATTTCACTAATAAAGGTAGTATCAAGCTGTCTCCATTTCCCTATGAAGGACTCAAGATCATCCTTTTTTATAGCTGAGTAATATTCCATTGTGTAAAAATACCACATCTTTTTCATCCACTCTGCAGTTGATGGGCATCTTGGTTTTTTCCAAGATTTAGCTATTACAAATTGGGCTGCTATGAACATGGGTGCACATATATCACTGTGATATGAACTTTTCAGTTTTTCTGTGAAAATACCCAGGAGTGGAATAGCTGGGTTGAATGGAGCTTCCAATCCTAGTCTTCTGAGAATTCTCCATATTGATTTCCATAGTGGTTGCACCAGTCTGCACTCCCACCAACAGTGCAGCAGTGTTCCTTTTCCCCCACAACCTCACCAACATTTGTTATCAGTTGATTTCTTGATATTGCCATTATTTTTAAAAAGTCTAATGTAAGGAAGATAGTAAATGAATTCCTGGTAACAGCATTTCTATCCTGAACAATTTGCAGGCAGCTTGAGTTCATTTTTCTATCCCTAGCACCTAATCTGGAGCTTGGCACATAGTTTGTTGAATTGAATCATTGAGTAGCTTTCTGTTACAGATACTTTTGTAAGCATTAATCTTCAGGGTATTCCTCTGGGATAGGTAGTATTATCCCATTTTACAGATGAGAAAAGTGAAGTTGAATGGCTTGCTAAAAGTCACAGTAAGTAAGGGCATAATAGAGTTTGTAGCCAAGTTCCCAAAACTTTGGATATAAGCAAGTGAAACAATTGCAGTTGTCATTCTTTTTGTGCGTGTATGGCGTTGGAGGGGGGATCAAATCCAGATCTTCATGTATGCTAGGTAAGTGTTTTAACCACTGCACTACTGAGCTATGTCCTAGTTGTCATTTATGTTTTTATGATCATATAATTCACCCATTTAAGGGTGTATGTCAGTATTTTTTAGAATGATCACAGAGTTGCACAAATGTCACCACAATTGATTTTAGAATTTTCAGCACCCGTTTAACTTTTGACTATCTCTACCCAATCTCCTTACCTTCCTATCCACTAATCTATTTTCTGTTTCTACAGGTTTGCCTATTTCAGTGATGAACTTGCAGCACGCATGCCACAGCAGGCTGTTTGTTATCATTGAAAGCTCTAAAATGTTCCCAGTCACTGGCCTATTGGAACATTCCATATAAATAGAATCATATAGTGTGCATGTTTTGGGATTGACTTCTTTTACTTACCATAGGATTTTGGAAGTTTGAGCCAGGTGTGGTGGCATATGCCTGTAATCCTAGGACTCTGGAAGCTGAGGCAGAAAGATTATTTGCTGTAAGTGTGAGGCTAGTCTGGGTTACATAGTGAGTTAAGAGCCAGTCTGAAGTATACAATGATCCTGTCACAACCCCCCAGACCCCCACCAAGATTGCTAAGATTCATCTATGTTATAGTATGTATCAGCATTCCTTTTTGTTTTTATGGCTGAATACTATTTATCACATTTTATCAGTTGATAGATATTAGAATTGTTTTCACTTTTTGGCTATTATGAATAATGCTCTATAAACATTGGTGTGCAAGTTTTAGAATGGCCATATGTTTATTATATTTCTTTTGGATAGATACCCTTTGAGTGACATTGGGTCATATAGCCACTTTATGGGTTTTTTTTGTTGTTTTTTTTTATTGGTACCAGAGACTGCAAGGCAAGCACTTAAGCCACTGAGCTAAATCCCCAGCACCACCACTTTATGTTTAATTAACTTTTTGAAGAATGGCCTGGCTGTGTTGCCCAGCTGCTGTACCATTTTACAGTTCTATGAACAGTGAGAGGGTCCCAATCTCTACATACTCCCCAACATTTTTATTATTAGTCTTTTATTCTAGCCATCTTGGTCAGTGTGATGTCTCATTGTGGATTTTATTTGCATTTCCTTGATGACTAGTGACACTGAGTACCTTTCATGTGCTTATTGTATTGATATTTTTTATTTTAAAGAGAATAAGACAAAACAAAGCAAAACAAAACAGAACAAAACAGAGCAGAGCAAAACAGTATAAATAACACAGGATTTCAGAACAAGACAACAGGAAATCAATAGTGGCTACCAAAATGTTTCTTGTTTTCTTTGAAATAGTTTGCTGTTTAGTTTTGTTTTGCTCTGGCCTCCCTTTGATTCTTATCCCAGTTCCAGATTGATTCGAGACCACAGAAAACCAACTAAGTTATTAGTCAGATGGTCAGAAGGCCAACTGTCCTCCACTCTTATCACTGTGTGTGACTGAGAGGGTTAAGACTCAGGTGTAGATAATTGTAGCTAGGAATCTTGGCCTGATGAAAATGATAGGGCCCAGGTTGTTTGGAATTAGTTTATTTAGATACAGTATCATATAATGAATGGAATTAAGCAGATTTTAGAATTTTGAGAGTTATACAGCAGTTACACAGTCCATTTTAGAACATTTTCATCATGCCAAAAAGAAGCCCTCTCTCTATTAGCAGTCACTCTCCATTTGCGCCAACTTCTCCCTTCCCCTAGCCCTAGGCAATTACTAATCTACTTTGTCCCTAAAGTTGCCTCTTTCGGCCAGTTCATATAAATGAAGCCATGTAATATGTGACCTTTTGTGTGTATCTCCTTTCATTTAGTATAATATTTTCAAGGTTCACCCACATTGTAGCATGTATCAAGACTTCATTCCTTTTATGAATGAATATTATTCCATTTTCTGATCATACCATTTTATTTGTTCATTCTTATGTTGATACACATTGGTTATTTATACCTTTTGACTAGTGTAAATACTGCTGCTGTGAACACTGATACACAGGATTTTTTGTGAATACATGTTTTCAATTCTCTTGTAGTTATATATAGTAGACTTGCTGGGTCATAAGGTAACAACATTTTTGAGGAACTGCCAGACTTTTTCCTAAAGTGGTTACACCCTTTGGCCCATCCTATTTTGTAAACTTAGAAGAGAAAAAAACGGTAAGCTTTCTTTCTAGTTTTTTATTTTGTTGCCTGGAGCTAGCAGTGTGTGTTTTGGGCTTCTTGGTCTTCCATGTAGCCCAAGGCCATGGTAGCTAGATTTGGCAAAGCTCCCGAAGCCTAGTTAGACAGGTGCTTTCTTGTCCTTGCTAAGTAATTTGCGTGAGAATCCTAGGAGCTATAGTGCCTGTAAAATATTGGTTCTTCCTGATGGGGAAGAATGGTTAGAATGATATATAGTAATGAAATTTTTCCTTATGTAATTATAGCTTCTTAGGATTTCTTTTTAATTTAAACTGTTTCTTATTGAAATCTTGACCTAATATTGACACTGTTGCTTTGTTTAACATTTTAGTCTTATATTCCATAATGGGGTAATGGCTTTCTTTTTTAATCTTGATTTTTACTATTTATTCATATGTTAGTGTAATTTTTTTTGAGCCAGGGTCTCTCTATGCAGATCATGCTGGCCTTGAACTCATTTTGTAGCCCAGGATGGCCTCAAACTCAAGGCAATCCTCTTACCTGAGCTTCCCATGTCAGCCTCTTGAGTGCTACCATGCCTGGCTTTGGCTTTGTTGTTTTAAAGAGAGAAATAGAAGTATCATACTTTGGGTCTACCATTGTCACTGATATTAAAATTCTAGTTTTGCTCTTTTTATGTAATAGTTTATGTATTACATCTTGACCGAGATGCCAAGACCCTAGGTTCTGTTTCTTAATTTATCTTTAAGTAGCTGAATGATCTTAGACTAGTCAACTTGCCTCTTTGGTACTCAATTTCCTGATCTGTAAAATGAAGGGACTGTGCAACATCATCTCTAATGTCTTTCTAACTCGAATTCTATGTAGATGAGTGAAAGTGAGTTGTGAATTCAATTTATAAATTCCTATTTGTACCTAGACTATTATTAAATTATGTAGTCATAAACTAAAAAGTCTTGTTTTAATAAGATTATTGTCTTTCCCTATTCTTTCCTGTGATAAAGCTTTTTTCTTTTATTCTCTTGAAATGGAACATGGACCTCTGTTTACTTTTCATAGAATTTAGATTTTTTTTGTGGTGCTGGGGGAACAAACATAATTCTTCACTCATGCTAAATATATATATATATATAAAATACCCAGGGCCTTTGCACTAAGTTACATTGTAGTATTGTAGTCCTTTGAAAATGTTTATTTTGAGGCAGGGTCTTGTTAAGTCACTAGGCTGCCCAACCTGGGCCTGAACTTGTAATCCTCCTCCCTCAGCTTCCCAAGTGTGCTGAGATTCCAGCCATGTGCCACCCAGACAAAAGCAAAGATTAGAAATTGGGGTTGTAATTCAGAGGTAGAGCACTTGTCCTGGGTTCAATCCCCAGTACCACAAAAAACAACTAAACAAAGGCCTCCAGAAATACATATAATTTCTTCTTTCTTTTTCAGTATTGGAAGTTAGAACTAGGGGCCTTTGTACTGAGCTACATCCCAGCCCTTTTACATTTAAATTTTTTCCATAAATCTGTGATTTTTAAAAAATCTTTGAGACAAAAATTATTTATAGAATACTGAGTACCTCAGGCTGAATTTAAACTTGAGATCTTCCTGCCTCAGCTTCCAGAATACTAAGCACCTCAGACTGAGTTTAACGTGGAATCTTCCTGCTTCAGCTTCCCAGAATACTAAGATTACAAATGTGTGCCACCATGCCTAGCTGGGATCTGGATTTTTAAAAAGTAGAAAGCATCAGGCAAAATTGGGGTTAAATTTCAGACTGGATTATTAAGAGTGTTTTATAAATACTGTACTTGGAAAAAGACATAGGAACTCTAGGAACTGGTATTGGTTCATCAAAGTCAAACAGCCTGACCAAATTTTCTCAATGGACAGGGAAATATGGCAGATAAGGTATTGCCAGATTTATCAAGGCATTGACAAGTGTTCTTTGGCCCACTTTTTTATAAAACAGGCAAGTAATAATATCTATGATATGTTTATGTGAATTTATCTAGAACTGGTTAAATAATAACAAAAGAAAATGATCAAAGAGCCAGGAGAAGTACAAATGTGTTCTGTCTTTGTCCTGGGGTCTTTCTACTCCCCATTCTCTTCCAGTTGTGTTTATTTTCTCTTGGATATAAAAGTATTACATTTAGACTTGTAGAAAACTGGAAAATACAAAAGAATGCAAAGTAAATTGAAAACATCTGTAAAATTACCTCCAGAAATAACCATTGTTACTTTCCCTTAAAGCTTTCTCTAAAATACTTTGTGTATTTATGTTTTATGTATAATGTGTCTATGTCTTTTAAGAATATTATACTTAAGCAGTTTTATACTCTTTCTTACTTTAACCTTTGTCATGAATATTTTCCTACATCATTATATATCCTCAAAAAGTATTTTTAAGAGTTTAATAATATTCCATCATGTGTGTACCACAATTTGGAGAACCATTTTCCTGTCGGTGTATGTGGGCACTTAGGTCCTTCCCAGTGTTTTGATCTTACACAACAAAATTTGATGGATATCCTTGTATGAACATTTTTAATATAAATGTTTGATTATTTCTTTGGAATAGAGTCCTTGACGTGGAACTATTGGATCAAAAGGTATGACCTGTTTAAAGCTTTTGATACATTTCTGCCAAATTGGCCTCTACCTCCACTAACAGTATAAGAAAGTTTAAGGTATTCACTAATGTAAACTATTATTTTTTAGGTCAACCTCTGCAAATTTGTAGGTAAAAATGTTATCTACTTTGTATTCTAAGCCATATTTATTTTGTTAATAACAGAATTGAATAGTTGTGTGTATGTGTTTATTGGTCATTTTTTAGTGCATTGCCTGTTTTTCACCTGTTTCCCACTTTCCTATTGGGTTGCATTCATTCATTCTTATTCATATACTGTATAGACATTTTAAATATGACTAGAATATTTATTTTTTTTTTGTACTGGGGATCGAACTCATGACCTTGCACTTGTCAGGCAGGTGCTGTGCCACTGAGTTATATCCCTGGCCCTAGAATATTAACTTTATTCAGATATATTGCAAAGACTTTTCTCAGTTTTATTTTAAGTTTGCCTTTTTGCTTTTATTTACTTATTTGGTGCTGGGGATGGAATCCAGGGTCTTGCACATGCTAGGCAAGTAATCTACTATTTAGCTATACCCCCAGCCCTTTTTTGTTTTATTTTGTCTTGATGTACAGATTTCTTTTTTTGGTACTGGGGATTGAACTCATGACCTCACACTTACCAGGCAAGTGCTTGAGCCAACTGAGCTAAATCCCTGGCTGTACAGATGTTTTATGTTTTTATGCAGTCAGGTATTTCAGTGTTTTAATTTGTGTGTCTATATTTTGCCTTTGCCCATAGATTTAGAAGGGCATTCTCTACCCTGACATTAAATAAATACCTATCTATATTTTATTCTAGTTATTTAGTGTTGTGTTTGGCATTTAAAATTTTAACCTGTGGGGTGTAAGATAGGCTACAAACTTAATTTCTGTTTCAAATGTTAATGATTTGCCTCAGTAATTTTGAAGAATCCATCATTTCCTTGATGTTTTCAAATACCACCTTTATTATAAATAAAATTCTTTTATATACACACAATTTAGATTTCGGACTTATAATTCTGTGCTGTAATATTTTACTGGGATTATCCACTACTGAAAAATGAACAGATATTTTGAGAACTATAAACAAGAGGAGTATTTCTCTAGATCCCATTTTCTGGGTTCCTTCCATGAAAACTTGAACCAAAGTATATTTAGTTGATAATGTCATAAAGATTGTCAGAGAGTTTGTAATCCGGTGTTAGTGACTATTGTGAAGAATTTATACATCTAGTCTCTCCATTGGCTCAGTAAAACAAACAAACTGGTTACATTAGCTGAAATTAGCCAGCTTCATAATAAGATGTATGTATTTTGGTCACTATTTTGTATCATCCCTGTAAGTGGAAAAGATTGTTCTAAACAAGTGTACTCATCATTCTGCGGGCTGGGAAAAGGTATAATTCTCTCTTCATTCTGATGGTATTTTGGATGAAGTGTTTTGTCTTGCGGTGGTCTTTATATGTACTTTGGCTTATGGGTTAAAGGAGCTGAAAGCCTTTTTAATGTTTAATTTGAATATGCTACATGAAATGCCTTTTGAAATAGAGAAAAGACCATATGTGAAACTTTTACACTGTTCTGCCCAGTGAAAGGACCAATGGTGAGAAGGACCAATGATTCACAGCCCTGTGAATGCTGTTTCTTAGCTTGATGTGAGATCAAGGTACTTTCCAAATGTTCCACTTATTTCACACCAAGAGGCAAAATGTAACAAAAACATTTATGTAGTGAAGCACTTTTTCCCAGTAGCAAGTTCTTCCTGTATCCTCACTAAGCAATTTGGAAAATAAAAACATCCAGTCATAGGGATAAACTGGATATTTTATGGTGTTCTGATCTGGCATATCTTATTTTCTGTTTTATTCCCAGTATGCTTCAGGATGCTATCCAGAACCCTGGCTCAGTGTATGTATGACTGAAGAAGCACACTATCACAGTGCAGGGACCAGAACAATGACACCCAGGTTTCTGTTAGGGTTAGTCATAGTTCTAACCAATTGTTCTAAAAGTACAACTGAAATTATTTTCCTTGAGCGATACTTTGCATTATTGATGTAGCTTGCCATTTTTCTGCCCTCTCATATAGTCTTGAGGATTATTTTGCAAGTAATGCCTGCCTGAGGAGACTTAACTGACTTTGATAGACAGCAAGAGGTTAATTTTGGTTAACACAGGTCTCACTTTAACTTGCTTTAAATACCCAGAAGAAAACTATAACCAAGAGATGTATAAAAACAATACCATGCTTGGCAAAGTCCTGAGTTTGATTTCTAGCCCCCCCAATACCATAATAATAAGAGCTAGATATAAAAAGGGGCTCCAATCACTGACCCACTTGTGGCAGTTTCCAACTACACCAGTAGCTGACCTCTATGGTTCATGAAGAAAGGAAAAATTACAATGGAATCTGTAAAGGCACAACAAGGGTCTCTAAATCCCTTCTCTCCATCTTACAGCTAAACTAGAAGGATTTATAACAAGAAAAATCAAACTTAGAGATAACAATCAGTAGAGGGGTTTCAGAGCCAACTGTGTATAATGACTATTCCAGTCCCTCATGAGCAGTGTCTGGATATGGCTGTTTCCCCAACTAGGCTTTCCATTCTTGTGCTCATGTTTTGATTATACATGCTTTAATTTCTTACAAAATTTGTTTATTTTTGCCTAGAGGCTGCCAAACGCCAAGTGATCATGCAGGTGGAACCAGTGACAAATGTGCCAGACTCCCTTTCTGGGATCCACCAGATTGACCTTGTAAAGAATTCATAACTGGTAAACTACAACATGACGTCTATCTGAGGCTCATTAGAGTAGCTCTCTGGAGGAGGCCTCTGACTGCAGCCTCCTCTACACCAACCCTTCTCAGCTCAAAGCAGCTGGAAGGAAACTACTCTCTTTCTCCCCTAACCACAGTTAAGAATACCTCTTTAGAGAGAGGAATATAATAAGCAGCTAAGTTAAGTAGAAATATGCTAGGCAGACAGATAGGGCTATACCCTCAAGGAAGTTGGCGCAGAAGATGAGAATGCATCAGGACTGTGGCTGGAGGCACACCTGAAGATTAAAATCACAGTGACTAGATTTGTATACTTCCCTAAGGACTGAATGAAAGTTTGGGATTATTAATGTCACCCTTTTGAGATTTCTCATTATCTCATTAAGGGTTGGCCATCCTCTCCCATCTACTAAGACTGAAGCCACTAAGACTAAGATCACTACGAATGAAATCACTAACACTAGGCCTACTAAAACTAAATACAAGACTAAGACTATAGATTATTGATCAAGGTTAATGATGTCACTCATCTACCCTTGCTACCATTACATCAATATTACCTAAGTGACTATACCTGCAGTCTTATTGGTTGGTCATAATTTTGACCCATGTTGTACCTGCCTCATGATTTTGCTCTGTAAAACTTCCTTTGAGAGGCAGACTCATTGGCAACCCATTCTGGACGCCTCTGATCTCTCAGGAGCCATTCCTGTTCTTCACTCCTTTTCACCAATAAATTTTCCTATTCCTAAAAACAAAGAATTACTTTTGAAGCTTCTACTTATAGATTCTGTATCTTCTTGATCCACAAAATTTAGAATTATTTGCATGTATTGAGATTCCTTTATTCTAGATTGTATTAAATAAATTAAACTACATGAGACCTGGGTTTGATTCCTTATGAACTTCATTGATTTGATTATTCATTGTATAATCAAATCATAATAATGTCATAATTGGAAGACACTTTAGGCCAGGTGAAAGCACAAACCTGTAATCCTAACTACTTGGAAGGCTGAGGCAGGAGGATTGAAAGTCTGTGGTAGGCCTAGGCAATTTAGTGAGACTGTCTCAAAATAAAAAGCTCAGTGGGAAAGCCCTGTCTTCAATTGCTAGTATGGGGGAGGCTTGCAAATTTGTCTATTTTTAGAGGTATTAGATTCTTTAGTGGATCATAATTTGAAACTAACCTAAGTAATAGACTTCTCACTATTTTTGAATCAAATTTGTGATTCCTAGAAATGCTATACTATTTGGCAATTTGTATACTTACTCTATACTTACGAGTATATTGATGGACTTCTGCACAACCAATGATTCCCTTTAAGTCCCAGGACAGCTCAGCAATGGCAGATGAGGGCTGTATGCATTTAAGATTTGAATGCCTACACTTGTGCAGGCACAGATGAGCTTTTTGGGTAGCTGTTGATTTTGACAGTAGAGCCAACCAAAACACAAACTATTGTTTAGCTGTGTCTTTCATACTCAATATTCATGTGGGGTCTCAAGGTCAAGAAGTTATAGTGGGCTGGGGTTTAGCTCAGCGGCATAAACGCCTGCCTTGCAAGCGCGCAGTCATGGGTTCGATCCCCGGTACCGATAAAAAAAAAATGCTCAAAAGCAATAAACAGAAAATTTTAAAAAAAAAGAAGTTACGGTTTTCTGTTTTACTTGATTTTTATTTGCATCTTCTGATTGTTCCTGTTACCATCTGTGTGTCTGAAGTCTGTCATCCAGTTGTCTCCCCAGTGTCCTTGTCATTTCCAAATTGATGTGGTTTTTATTCTGTTTTGTAGCTTATCCTTGTTACATCTTAATTCAAATCATTAGTAGTCTATATACATGCAGAATAAGTATCCTTTGTTGTTGACATTTGTTTTTTGTCTGAACATGTTTCTGCCCTTAATCAAATAGGACCAAATAAATTTAGTATGGCTTGAGAAACTAAGCACCTTTCAGTTTTTCCAAATTAATATTGAATATCATTTATAGTTGTAAAATACTTTTTTCCTGACAATCAGAAGGTACATTTGACAGCAAAGTCTTAAATATATTTTTAGACTTGGATATGTAGCTAGTTCTCACTGGTAAACATTGTAGTTTCAGTCCCCTTTGGTGCATAATGTTGGGCTGTTAACTGTATCTCCAGACCTCTGACATATCAGTGTTTTGCAGAAGTGGTTTGTGGTTTCATCATTTTTTAGCATGTTTGGGTGAGTGTAAGAAGAAAGTATGTATTCTTTTTTCTTGTATTTGTTTCTGAGGAGCCAGAATTTGAGAGTTATAGAGTAAAGGTTTGTTCTGTCAGATCTTTGTATTGAGTTAACACATTGAATAAGTTGACTCAACGAGGGTACTGATTGTCACACTAAACTTTGAGAATATAAACTATGTCAAGGAGCCTGTAGCTTGCTAAAGGAACTGATGACACCACACATCCTGGGCACTAGATTTTATGAGTGAGGTTATGGAGGGTCTGGAAGTTATATTGGATGAAGAATGGTTAAAGAAATAATATTTAACCTGGCCTTGAGAACTTAACTTTGAGGACATGATTACTATTCTCCATTATGGCTGATATTAATATACCTTCCTGATTTTCCAGGAAAATACTCAGAGGTTACCCCTGATACTTTATCATCCTGCATCTAATCACATGCCAAATTCTCTCTTTTTTAGCTTCAAAGTATTTCTTGATTTTTGCCCTTTTCTTCTATCCTAATTGTCTATGTCAACCTTCAAAATTATTGTCTGTACTAATGGAATAGCTTCCTGGTCTCTCCTATGTCCTCTACTCTGCGTTATACTCCAAGAATATTTTCCCCTAAATCTTAGTTTTAGTTGTATCATTTGCTTATTTAAACATTTAACAGTGGTTCACATAGCCTAACAAGAAAAGTCATATCTCAAGCTTTTATAATCTGGCTTCCAGTCCATCTCATACTCTTATAATCTGGCCTCTAACCTGCCATTGTTCCATATCTCCTGTTACTCTATTTTCTATTCAGTCTTAGTCATCTTGGAGCCTGCTGTAGACTTTTCCAGCTTTCCAACCTTCTTTGTTTTTTGTTTGTTTTTTGAGACATAGTCTTGCTATATAGTTTAGACTGGCCTTGAACTCACTATGTAGCCCAGGCTGGCCTCAAACTTGCATCAGTCCTGCTGCCTCAGCTTCCTGAGTGCTAGGATTATAGCTGGGCACCACCACATACATCTCCAACCTTCTTTAAACTGTTCTTTCATACTACTAGGAAGAAAGGAACCCATCATGTTTTAGACACTAAAATTAAGACCTTCTGGCAGAATACATGACCCTAAATCCAATAATTTTTTTCCTTATATAATGTTTTTGAATAATTAAGAATTAGCTTCTCAGCTTTGGATATGCTTGAGTGAGTTAGTCAGTTTGGATCTGTAAAAGCAGGGGCTACTAGGGAGATAAACAAAAACAGAAAGCATGGTACTCTTTTTGTCAAGAAACTTAAATCTATATGTAATGCTGCACATTTACTCCCCCTA
>PVJX010043360.1:0-13709 GCA_004027295.1 Dolichotis patagonum
TATGATATAGTCAAACAAAACAGGATAACACCATTCCAACTGATGATTTAAAACTTTGAAAGACTTCGAAGCTATGAGATGGGGCCTCATGCTTACCATAAAGTCTTATGTACTCTTATCAAATCTCATATTAGGGAGATTATATGGTATTTACCCTTGTGAGTTTGGTTTATTTCACTTAAGAGAATGGTCTCAAGTCATGTCCATTTATTTATAAATGTCTCTCAAAATAAGTTTTATAATTTTGTATCTGTGTTCTAGTCAAGTCTTGACCTTATAGTCCTATGGCTTTGTCTAGACATATATTTAACACTGATGAAAATTCTAACAGATTTGCTAAAAAAATGTGTTTAGATTACCTGAGCTTTCCTTCCTTTTCTCTGTAGTACTAAGACCTCCACCTTGGGCTTCAGTGTCAAAGCTATGCTGTCTAAGTGACCAAGAACAGAGGATTTTAGACAGATTTCTACTTTCTCCTGACAGTGAGCTCCAACTCACTGAGCATAAGCTCTCCAATCAGATTTCTTTGCTTCAAATTACAAACAGGTATTACTACCTCCACTGGTCGACTGATTTAATTTTGCGCCATATCTAGCAGCTAATAGTCAATCACAAGCTTTTTGGATGACAGGAAAGGGAGAAAGCTCTTGTATTCCTGATTAAAGAAATACCTTAATCTATCTCAGCTCAAAGTCTTCACAAAACTGTCTCAAAAATTTTTTTGGTTCATTCATCTTAACAAAGATATCTAATTATAGGGAGTGCGCTTTCTCACCAAAAATCAAGGCACTGGTTTCTGAACTCAAAATTAAGACACTGGTTTGACCAGAACAGAACGTTTGAGGCTCGTTTTCCTAAATACTACTACTACTACTACTACTACTAATAATAATAATAATAATAATAATGTAGAGGGAAAATAATTGATGCTGGGTATGGGGTAGATCTAGAATGTTTACAAAACACCGGTGTGTTCACAGGTGGGACTTTGGAAGGTGATTGGATCATGGGAGTACTATACTCACATTGGATTAATTCACCAAAGAGTTCAGGGCTGAATGTACTGTTAGGAGATAGGATCTGGTTTGAAAAGGTGATTCACTGACTTGTCCTGGAAGAGCACATTTCCCTCCCCAACTTCGCCCTCTGTGGCCTGCTTTCTGGCCACCATGACACTAGCAGTTTTCCTCTGTTGTGTATCTCTACGGGGTCATTTCTGCTTTGGAACTAGTCAACCATGGACTGAAACTAAGCAAAAATAGACTTTGCTTTCTTTAAATTTTTGTGTCAGGCATTGTGTTTCAATGACAGAAAAGTGCCTAAAACAATGGTTTTAAGGAACAAAGGAGAATATTATTTAAAATTGAAGCTATCTTAGAATACAAGGCATATATAGTGTGCATATACCTTACATGAACACAAAACATTTACATTCACATGTACACATACATACAAATATATGGACTAGAATATATGTGGACTTTACTCTGGGGTAACCAAGTTTACTAAAAATTTTCTTGTGTCTCTCCATGGCCTTTTGGCTAAGATCAAGTGTAGTAAGATGTTCTCTTCTGGCTATCCAGTAATTTTCTTTCTCAGATATTAGGTACTTCTGCAGAATATGAACAGAATGTCCTTAAAAGCAAGGACATAACAGATAAATCTGAATTATTTGCCTACTCTTTGGATGCCCAGGGTTTCCTACGCCTTTGAACAGTTATTTCTTAGTGCAAGTCAATGTTTCTTAACCTTGGATGAAAGTTAGAATCCACTGGAACATAAAGATATTTCTGAACCAGAATTTTTGGGGTCAAATCTAGTGGAATGCAATTTTTTAACTTTGCAAATAAGTACCGTATATATCCAAGGTTTAGAGTCTTTATCCTGTATAAAGTAATCACACACACACACACACACACACACACACACACACACACACACACACACAATCTCTTAACAATATGCAGTATTTCCCTAACAAATACAGCACCATAAAAATCTAAGAAAATTGGAGAGAGAGTCGATTTACCTAAAGTTACTGACACCTTCAGCAGGGTTTCTGGCTGGCTTCTGCTTTTTACTTTTTGAGGCTATAGACATTTGCCATGTTTTATGGATGACTTGCCCGCCACACTGTGCTATGGAAATGTTTGGTTACTTCTGGATAATTTAACTTTCCATAAGAATTTTAATTGCTCAACTTTTTCTGTATCCTGTGGAAGGCTTCCTTTTTTGGCCTGTTCAAGTGGAAACAGAAACATGTCAATTAAGTGGTTGGCCTGATTGCAGAGGGTTTTATAGGAAATAAGCACTTCATGCTGATGAATATTTTAATGATGGGCATATATTAACTGATTCAGAGCTGTGACTACATAAAAAATAAAATTTACATGCAGCTCTTCGCCCAGAGTCTAGAAATCTTAAGAAATAAGTAGTTTAGATTGATTTAAGACTTTGATTTTTATGTCAACTCTGTAGTGCACATGTATTCAAAGTACAGAAAAATTCCCTGTAGTAGAGTTCCACTTGTCAAATGCTCATGTTATTGAATTGGGTGAAATATTTAAACAAAATTGTGTGTATATATATACATATGTATATATGTGTGCATGTGTATGTATATTTATATACACATTTGTATATTCACATGAATACACTATACAGTTAAGGGAAAGCTACAAATCACTATAGAAACTCTATCATCTCACTGTTTATTGTTTCCATTTGTTTTCTTTAGCATGTACCAAACTTTTTTGCTACATTTATTACTTATCTTGATGATCTTCCACTTTCCCCATAAGGATGTGAGCTCTAGCAGGGCCAGGGTTTTGCCTGCTTATTACAATACCCTAAAGGCTATATTCACTATTACCACATCACCAGTTATTAACATGGAAAATGCCCTCAATAACGCCATTAAATGTTATTAAATGCCATTAAACATAGATTAAACATTAAGGAGTCAGAAAAGCAATTTCCGGAAAGTTTTTTGGATGCCATGCATGTCAGTCTAGCCTCATAGTCTTTGTTCACAAGAAGGTGTGGCTGAATTAATGTGGTACTATAGAATCTGTAAACTTGATTTTAAGTTCTAGTGCTGTCATATACTAGGAAGATTTGTGTAGTGAATCTCATCCAGAAAGGATAGTTGGATAGGCATAACAGTAATACTTTTTCCTACTTCATGGGGCAGTATTATAGGAAAAATGAACTAATTTATTGGCACATACTTTGCAAGTTATTGAGGACTGAATTAGAGTAATTTGTTTGCTGTTACTGCTTCAATAATATACACTCTGAGGATAACAGTAACCCAGTACAAATGGCAATCCTCATGGAAGGAAGAAGACAAAGTAGTCATTACAGGTTTAATCTGCTGTTTTCCATGTCTCACTTCCTCTGCTCTTTACCAGGCCTGCTTTCTCTCAGGACCCTCCACCTGCTGCACCTGTAACTCCGCTGCATACAAACAGCAAACATGTAGCATAGCACTTTCCTATTGCTGATAGTGTCTGTTACCTTCAGGTCCATTGTACTGTAAGCATTTTTGAAATCAGAGAAGTGTGCTATTTTCTGTATACACATCTAATACAATGCTTGTGTTTAAGAATTCAGCTGCTTGATCCACGTCTCCATTTTCCATATCACTAAAAAAACATTTATTTTGTGACCAGTTTCACTTGAACTTTTTTTTCAGACAATGAAATCATCACATGAAATTGGTAAAACTTAACCTAACAGTTATGTCTTGAGAACTTACATAGTACAGAATAAATTTTAATGCAGCAAGATGTTCTAAATGGTGTGATAGAGTCCACTCTTTACTTTGGGCCTTACTTTTTCTGTAACCTCAATGTGCTTGACTGTCAGAAGCAATGCAGTTAGAGAAGATAAACTTTCTTTTTTGCCTGCAGAGGAGTAGTTCAGGGAGCAAGCATTAGGGAAATAAGACAGCAAGAGCTTACTATGTATTAATTATATAAACAGACTTCTTAGGCTGAAAAAATCCTCCAACATAAAAATTCTTTATTATCCTAGTTTCATTGAGAACTATAATTTCTCAACAACTTTTTAGAAAATTGTTGATTCTTTGACTTCAGTTGAAAATCGAGTGAGAGGCAGGCACAAACTACGAAAATATATTTTTTATTAAATTACCCATTAACTTATCCATGCAACTATTTTCAGTGTAGTTTTCATGAGTTTCTATTTTTAGGTGTGAAGGGCAAAAACCATGTGCTATAGAATTAGAAAAAGTTAGACTTGAGTCCTGTTTCTAACATTCACTAAATCTTAGGTTAGTTATTCACTTCTCTGAGTTTCTATTCATTTATGATATAAAACAGATATTATTGGCTATCCAAAAAATCATATATAAAATGAATTTGTGGAAGAAAACCTTCCAATGTTCAATGGCAAATAATGATAATTTTCTCATATTACATGCAGGATGCCAGTACCTTGTTTTTGTGGTCCATATGCTAGATTTCCCATTTCTTTATGTTTAGGGACTAAGGCTAGGAAAGCAGCTCCAATTTAGTACATACCAACTTTCTTGACAATGGAAGGCAGGGAGAAGTAGGAAGAACTAGTGGATTCATATTCATGCTCTCTCACTTTCCCTTTATGAAGGTCACAAGATTCACAATCAGAGTTCATGGGAAGATATGCAAGCCAGCTCTCGGGGAAGTTGTCACTAAGTTACATTTTGATGCATAATAAACCTAAAGCAAAAACAATGTATACAGTCCACTGCTGTTCTGGTTGTCACTGTAGCTGATCTAGGTAGCTCTTTCCTGAGTGAAACTTGGCCAGTCTCTGTGTGTTCATATTCAGCTGGCTGTTCTCATGTGGCCTCACTGATGCATCTGGTGCTTGGCTAGTTGTCAGCTAGGGGAAGCGAGTTGCTACATCATGACTTTGTCATCAGTAATTAGGATAGCCCAGAGTTGTTCATCTGAGGACAGGGTTTAAAAAGCAGGAAGAGGTTAGCCCCAGAGTTTAGGTCCCTATTACATCTCTGCTTGTGTCATACTTGTTACTGCTCTATTGAACAGAGCAATAACCCAGTCCAGCCCAGTCCAAGGAAAGTCTGGGGACATAGCTTAATAGCAGGAGCTGTCAGTCCCATAGTTTATGATTATGAATAAAGGTCAAAAATAGTTTGCAGCACCATTTATAGTCTACTCTCCATGGTAGTACAATGTAAGATCCTCTTAGAGAACTTTGAATTGAAAATTTGTGGAACGTAGTATGACTTAGCATTGTCCTCTCTCTTGATCACAAATATTTACTTGTTTTCCAATTACACATTAAACCCACTCCTTCAAAGGAGGAAACTATAAAGAGCTGCTTGTGACATGTAATGTAAATTTGACCAATATGTCTACATTGGGTTCAGATGTTACTCCAGTTGATCTGGGGGCCTATGAACTTAAAAAAAACAAGTTATCTGTATATGCTGTCTTACTCAACACACTGAAGGAAAAAAGGCAGAATAACCACAATAAATGCCCCTGTGCATAGATGGAAAGGAAGAATGGGAATCACCAGAACACTGGTTGATAGGAAATTCACTACTTTTTGATGGGAAATGTTGAAAGTTTTCCTCCTTCTGAAGGCAAATGGTCCTCATTGTCCTTGGTCCCAACTGAAGTGGGTGTTCAGGGATGTGTTTCCATTGGGTGCTGAGAAATTTAATTAGCTTGTTCTCACAGGAAGTTGACAAACTTGGGATGTCTGGTGGGAGCAATTTGGCATAATTAAGACTGGTAGTTTTTTGGCATTACAACTCTCTACCCTCCCACCTGTCCTCTCTCTCCCACTTCTCACATTCTCCTTTCCTCTCCTTAACTGTCATTTTGTGAATTTATCAGGCTTCTAATCGGACAATGCCATACTTCACTTTCCTCAAATTATATTTTCCAGTGAAATATATTTCTGATAGTCACTTAAAACAAAAGTGCTTAAGGAAAGATGTAAGCATCATACCCTGAATTGCTCTTTGCTTAAACTCATATCTTAATTTGAATCCTAATTCTTTTTGTTTCTAAGACTTTTTAATTTTATTTTCTTATTTTCCCAGTCTTGAAATTATCTAGACTTTTAAAATAACCTTATTTTTCCTTTGTTTATTTTTCTAAGCAGGTTTATTTTTACCTGAGTTCATATTTCTTGTGATATTTTATTTGTAACTATTTTAACTAATATCTCCAATCCTGCTAATAGCATTTTCTTGCGAAAAATTCCCTCCAATCCAAGCTGTGAGTTAACTGAGAATGGTATGTATTTTTTTCCCAGTTATCACAGAGAGAGTTTTACCAAATGTTTCACTATTACTTAGTTGTCAGACCTTTTAAGCCTAACAATAGATTTTATTTTGCCACTTTTTGTCTGACCCTGAAGCCAATCTTAAATCTTTAGCTTCTTGTTTTATTGGCATCCTATTTCCAATACCAATTGTTGGATTACTTGCCCTCTCCGGGCTACCTAGCAATACTCAGATAGTAGTGGCATTCAACAATATATGTTTTCTTCATTTTACATGAAGATCATGTATTGGCTATGGGTCTGTTTCATGCTGAAGCTCTTCCGAGAATAAAAGGAATCTGAGCCTAAACTGCATATCTTCCCAGCTCTCAATGTGTCCTTTTATTCTGGGGCTCAGGCTGAAGGAATAGCCCTAATCTGAGACTCATGGGTCTTGTGGCAAGAGGGGAGAAGAGGAAAAGGGTCAAGTACATTCACAAGATCATATCGATACCTTCTGCATGAATAGGAATTGTAAACTGTTTGCACCTTTTTCAGCACCCAAACTACTCATGTGGTCAAGTGCAGCAGAAACATGGCTGCAGGAATTTTACCACAAACAGTAGGTACCTCACAGGCTACCATCTGGGGACTTTGACTGGAGGGCATGATAATAACAGAAAGCACCACAGGTAGTATGAGGAATGATTGTGAGGATTCAGTGCTATGACTTTTTAGTGTACTGCTTAAAGAGCTTTCACAAAAGAAACATACTTTTGTAACTAGCAAAAAGAGACTATTGTCTGTTTTCAGTCCTTTTCTGGCGTAGACCACATAAATGTTAACCCACTGTTATTTGATTCTAACAATGTGTATTACTTGGGTCATTTTCTTCTCTTTATAAGTGGAACTGTGGCATACACTCACTACTCCTTGCTGACTTCCTTCACTTCATGTGAGCTTTATGTTTGCCCCATTATTTATACAGTTGCAAACTCTTAGTGCCCCTCACTTCTTTGTATTTCATTGTGAATATACACCACTATTTATGAATTTGCATTATTATTGGTGGACATTTAGGGGTTAAAATTTAAGAGTTATCTGGCATACATGTGAAAACTTCATAGTACCTTTTGGTCTTTTTGTGCCCTTTCACTCTCTTGCATTAGATTTGTCCCTAAAATAATAACCGAATGCATTAGGTAAGTGATGGCAACTTTTTTAAGCTTTCAATGATAACAAATGGCCTGTTGTAGCATGCATGCCATAGGTTTGCCATCATTGCTTTTGATCCACGCCAGGCTCTAGATAATGCATAAGTCTATATTCTGCTTCAAATAAAGTAGTACAGTTAAAGTAACCTAATTAATCAATAAGTCTGATGCAGGCTCTTCTTGGGAACACATGCTACAAAAGTACAGCATGGAGCTACATTCACCTGGATGCTTGCATGAAACCAGTGTGCATAAACTACATATCACATTCACTGGTTTCCTCTTGGAGTTGGAGAAAAACACATGGCATACTTGGAAGATAAAACTGTAAGTTATTTGTTAACATTCGTTCTTTAAAACTTTATAGCTAGTTAGTATGTTTTTTCAGGTAAGCTTGGCATCCTCAAGAGCTACTTGTTCACCTTTATTTTTATTTTTTATTTTTGTTTTAGTTTTTGAGCCCAAGGCCTTCACACTAAGCACTAATTTTTTTTTTTTAACTTAGGGATAGGGTCTTGCTAAATTACTGTACTGCCCAGGCTGGTCTCAAACTTGCAATCTTGCTGTGTCGTCCTCCCAAAACCTGAGATGAGAGGCATGTGCCACCACACTCAATTTCATCTTTCTGTTTTTAATTGAAACAAACTTACAGGGAAATTATACTGTTTTTTATAATATATAAAAGATTACTGTCTACTCTTAGTGAATGCAGTATACACCTGGTGTTATAAATTATTTTGTTGTATAGCACCTAGAATTAAATTTCCAAGTGAATGAGGTCATAGTTGCTATCTTAAATTCAGTATGCTCTACCTGGAATATTTTATTTTAGGCAATAAAACTAATTTTTTTTAACATTGCACTTTTGTTTCCTCAGTGAATAAAAGCAAGTATCTCGAATTACTTTTAGCCAGACCTGACTTAATGATTTTCACAGTGCACAGCTTCTGACTGTGACTTAGGAAAGTGCTAGGCCAGCTCTGTGTCCCAGCCTCAGCCTTCCTCTCCAGCTATGTCAGCTTTAATCAAAGTAGACTTGTAAGAGAACCTTTTGCCTACAATTGCTTCTTCAGAAAGCCTGAAAGTTTCTGTACTATTTTGCCTTCAAGATAAGCATGGAAGCATATTCCTTTTCTTTTGTTTTAAAGGAAACTAAAAATATGTGTTTGCTTCTAAATAATTCTGTGCCTGAAATGCTAAAATGTGAAATTGTTTCAAAAATAGATCTTGACTGCAGCAAGTACTTTATTGTTGTGTAGGATAATAGTGATGATTAAAGCAAAGGTGATCATTATAAGAGCAATTAGTATTGATTGAATGATGACAATATATCAGGCCGCAAAGTGATAGAATGTCACAGGACATGGCCTCTTTCTCTGTCTCAGACTTTTGAGCATATAAAACAGTTACGGATCAACACGACAAATGCAACAGTAAAGACGTTCTTGGTGGGTTAAAGAAGTAGAGACAGCGGCTCCAAACTCAGTCCACTGGAACATCATTGAAGAAAATACTTGTATAACAGTAAAACTTTGAGAAAAATATTAAAGTATTTGAAAGAACTGTCTTTATGAAATCATGCCATGGTCTTTTGTGGTGAGACCCTGTCAAAAATTATCTTCTTATAAATTAGAACATAGGAAAACAGAAAAGCTGAGTTTCAAGGAAAAGCTAAGTTTATGTTTTCTCCATGACAGCAGATGCTTCACTCAGTCTTTGGCTGTACAGTCCACTCTTTCCAAATTCATGCTTATTGTGCTTATTATAAATGTTTCATATTTCTACTGTTAATAGATTTTTTAATCAAAATTGACTTATGCATATAATATGACTTTCACATCTCTTATGTTAGGATACAACTAAATTGTCCATTTTCTAAGAGCGCTAAATACACACATTAGGAACCACTCATCTTACACAAAAGATATTTAAATGTAGCCACACAACTGGTTTCATATTTGTGTTCAATTCTTTATTGTTAAGCAGATGAGTCAGTAGTATTGTTCAATAAAGAGTTAGATGATAAACATTTTAGGGTTCAAGGGCCAAGAGGTAAAACTCCAGTTATTATTTACAAACATATAAAACTGTTTTTAGAGTTGTAGGGCAAAAGCCAGGTCTCCAAGAGTCCCAACATACCAAGCTTGGCCGTCTTCCCAAGTCAAGGAGTGAAGCAGTCATGAAGGACAGGATATGAGATCTGATTAGTATGGTCACACTGGAAAGGATAAGTAAGAAGTTTCAAGATCTGTCTTCCAGGAGCTGACAGGTGCCTTGGGGTTGTATAGAAAAGGAGAACTGGACAATCTCAGACTGGTTCTGTGAGAGGGCTCTGCAGAAGTCCTCATGGCTTGAGAGGGTAATGGGTTCCCTTGAGATGATTGCTTCTACTTGGCAGGGAATGGTGGTCACTTCATCATGGAGTGGTCTGTCCTTGAGACTTTGGTGTTCCTGGGAGGTTTAGGGCAGTGACTTGAAACTTCCAGGCAGCACTCCGGGGGTCTGGGACAGGAATTATAAAAATTGGCAATTGATTATCCACGCAAATCTTTCAGTGCCTTAAAACTCATATTATTTTGGTGTTCTCAGTCTTGAAGTAAGATGAGATAGTTTTGATAAGTTTAGGACTAATAAATCTTGTCTTTCTAGTTTTCAGACAGATACTTCTTCAGTGATTCACATGTCTATGTAGAAAGCTAAGCAGCAAACTGACCTCAAGTTTTAAGAAATGTAAAATGAAGGCAGAGATGCCAAGCTTTGTCCTGCTTTTAGTTACCCACAGGGCATCTGCAGGATCAGAAATTGTGATACAATATTTTTACATGTATCAGCTCTAAAAGTATTTTAAAAAATTTAAATAATAATTATATTTAATACAAATATTTTAGAAACTATTCAGGTTTTATATTCTTTCCTTGGTACAAAATACATTTTAAATCACTTTAAGTCATTTAACATATTTTCATAAAATATTTATAATACAGGTAAAAATATGAAGACTGTGTCTGTATTATTACTAGGTTGCTAAGTATTACTTATGACAGGGCTTGGTATTATGCACAGAGAATATTTGAAATTGAGAAACTGAATCATAAGTGTTTGTTGTATTCAACAAAGTAGCAAAATCAATTAACAATTTTAGTCCTGCTGAATGTCTCTGACATCTCTGCAGCAAAGCGAGTCACTGACCAGCTGAGTCAGCTAGAAGATTGAAAATTTTGCATCTCCAATTGCCAGTATCTTTTAAAAGATTTAACATTGTATATACTAGAACAGATAAATCTTCTCTTCTTTAGAGAGAGAAGCCTGTATTTTATTTTTCTTTTGTCCACACATGTGCAAGTGTGTGTGTGTGTGTGTGTGTGTGTGGGTGTGGGTGAAATCATCCAAGTAGGCAGAGGAAAACACCAAATTTAAGAAGAAGGAAGGTCACAGAATGTAAGTGATTTGAGACTGTCATAATCTCTGTTGAAATTCTTTGCTTTTTCTTTTATGCAAATGATCTCTATTCTTTCAGCTGTTTGTCAGCCTGGGAAGCCGTCATTGTTATGGAGATGTTCTTTTCCCTACCTGCCTCTCCATCAGTGTAGCTGAAGTTAATTCAGTGCATTGATGTAAGATTTTTATCAGGTTGAGCACTTATCTGAGAAAATTTATGGTGATGAATCTAGTACACACTGGATATGCCAGTGCCCCTTGATCATGAGTTTTTATGGCATTCCCATTAGGTGCTGACAGCTGTCAAAAATGCAGCTGTTATCGTTTTATTTACTTCTGACATTTGAAGGTCACTTATAGTTTTAATTAAATTTTTCCTTTGTCAACTCAGAAATACCACTCAATTTAGCTCTCTATTGGTCTTGAAGCTGAAATGGCATTCCAGAAGCCAGTTATTTCAGGATTACATTGCTAAGCTAGTTATTGCGACGATAATGATTATTGAATGCCACAACTATATCCATGACTACATTCACAGAGAAAGAGATTAAAGGCCTGTTATGTGGGTCTCCTCTCTGAGTGGGAGACACACCCTCCTTCCACCCCCATGCTCCTATAATGGAGGACTTGATGAACTCACATTGGTTCCCTTCAGGTCTTAAGTGTGACCTATTCTCCCTCTGTTGCTCTCTAATATGCCCTTCAGGCATAAGGCCTATGTGAGGTCCTGTGTTAGGAAGGAACAACTTCCCGAACACTGAAGATATTTTCTTCCTTATTCTTTCACTGAGGATGTTGTATTTCTCAACATCCTCAGTGAAGCAAATTAAAACCTGGAGAATAAGGTTGAAGACTAACTTGGGTTGAAGACTATTTTGATCTTGTGCTTTAGACTGAGCAGCATTGTACAGGTAATTGATTCACATTTGTGCTATTAGATCACAGGGCTGCTCAGTAATCATTTTCACCGTGGACGGTGTTGCAGTTAGTGGCAACTTCAAACACTCCTAGCAATCTTGAGGACAAAATGGAGTTGGTGTTGGTTAGAGTGTTGATTTCAGTTTATAAAACCTTATCTTTTCTTAAACAGAGCAACTGAGAAAAAGGTTCGGCCATAGGTAAGAAATAAGGCTTTCCAGCTATAAGATGTGTAAATTTCAGGGATGAAACAGTATTTGCTAAACTATGAAGCAGTTGCCATTTCCTTGGTTTTGTCAGTGTTAATGAATTTTGCTTTAAATGATGCACGCCAGGTCTGGCTGCATGGGCTGTTTGTGAGCTACCCCAAATTCTACCCTACATTCAGAGCCTAAGAAGGAAGGTATAGCATTGTGCTCTCTTACTTGAGAGTCATTCACCGTCATTCAGCTCTAAAGACTAAATAGTTGCTAACAAATGAAGGAAAATTCTGACCTAGAAAGCGGGTCTCCTAGTCCTAAGAAATTCCTTGAAAGAAGTGGTAGAAGCCATCATAGCCCAAAACTGAAAATGCTTGCTTCTCAGGAGTGAGGGCCCCATGTCAGTAGGCTGATCTTACTATCAGTCAATTGTGTATTCGTCTGCCAGATATGTAGCATGGCATCCAAGGTGTTAATAGTCCATTTCCAATTTATTTTGTGACAACATTTCATAAACTTCATACAAATTGCATTCCATGTAGCTCAAAGAAAAGTGTTTGCTCTATCCATCATATGACCAAGTGAATACTCTAGGCCAGTGATGGTGAAACTTTTAGAGCCTTTGATGATAATAAACAGCCTACTGCAGCATATGTGCCACAGGTTTTCTACCACTGCTCTAGGCTTTCTTCACCTCATGTCTCATTTCTTCCTTGTTTGTTGGGCACCTACTGGGAAGGAAAGAATATGAAGGTTGAGGCAGTTTCTTGCCTTTCTGATGGAATGAGGTGCCTCCAGCGGGGAGATTTTGACTCTTCTTCTCAAAGCCATTAACTTTCTAGAACTTCATGCCATGGTCCAGAAGATCCTCAGGTGGGTTGGATAAATCTGACTCATTCCAGATTTTAGCGTTAAGAAGTAAATTCTACCAAAATATATGAGGGACTCTTACGGTTTGCACCTAGATGTTCCCCTCAAAGCCTCATGCAGTCTTAGATGGGATTTTTTCAGAGGTGGCTGGATCTAGTGTATGTGGTACTGAGATTAAGTATGTGTGACTAAATTGGTCCTCTGGTTTGGCAACACCTAAATTCTGGGGGCCTAGATAGAGTATAAAAGGGGCACAAAGGTGCTGTTAAAGTCCCTTATCTCTTTTGCTACCTTGTGGGCCCCATGAACTGTTCTTTGTGATGCCCGTCTGCAAAGGCCCTTATTCTGGAACCAGTCCATTTAGGGGCTAAAACCTCTATAAACTGTGAACTAAATACATTTTTTCCCCTGGAACTTTGGGTGCTATTTTTTCTCAACAAACAGAGAAATAACTAAGACAGGGATCCTTTCTACATAGATTTTATTATAAGACTCACAAGAAATGAGGAAGACTAGGGCAGAGATATTAAAATAGCATGTCTTAGTTATTTTTCTTGTTGCTAAGACAAAATACCCAACATCCACAAGTTAAAGGAAGAAAGATTTTATTTATTTCTTTTATTTTATTTAAAAGAGAATAAAACAAAAGGGGGCAGTACAGAGCAGATCAGAAGAGGACAACATAGGCAACACAGTACTTTACATTAAGTCAACTGGACATCAACAGTATCTAATGCCATATCTCTTACTCTGCTATAGTTGAGCATAGTTTCAATTACAATAATATCAAACATAACACAATAGTATAAAGGCATGCATA